>CABIKL010002633.1:0-12249 GCA_902196195.1 Aptinothrips rufus
TGAGCAAGCTAAAATATTTAGCGCGAGCTCAGCCTGTTACGCGAGGCAACTGTCTGGCGTACACCTAACCTAGTTTTAGAGTAACGTTTTAGCACGCCTGAGTTCTCAGGGGCACCGCCCCTCTTCTTGCTGCGTCTTGCACAAGAGCAGTCTCCTGGGTGAACCGCCTGTGTTGACCTTTCATAATCGAAGAACGAAGCGAAATAGACATTTAGATACAATAGGTTTGCAATTATTCTTTAAGCTTCGTTCTATTCCACTTAATTACGTTTTTGCCAAGAGAAATTCTCGATTTAAATTTTTAAATTTCTCTCTTACCGATCTTCTTGGCTTTGAGCGAGACTGCCCTTTTTTCCCTGCTCCTAGCGCCTCGAGCCTGCTGATCCTCTGCCTCACGACACCACACCGTGCTCCTCAACGCCACGCCTCGCCTCCCGTTCTCACGGCTGGCGGGGTTGGTTCTCTTTTTGTACCCCTAGCCTTCTTTAGAAACTAGATCCTTCGATTGTGCCCTGCACTGAAGCTTTTCGCGGCTTTTGTAGCTGAGGTGTAGTGATGACCCTTCGCCAACCTACAGGTGAAGAAAAATATCGACGCAGAGTGGAGAGCTGTTGTGTCTAGGCTGGTGTGGCTGGGCTTGGGTCACCTCTTCGCAGTATTTGACGCAGCGCAAGTCTGAAAGTCTTCTTCATCCTTCTTTACTTAAAAACAAAACAACAACAAAAAACTCTCCAAATTTGTTTCATTTCCACTTGAGTTTAAATCTTTTGCTGAAGTTACCTTGTGGACTTCGTTAGGACTGAAGTCATGGAGATACCACGTACCTGACCCACGCCCACGCCCTCGAGTGTCCTCTTGGTATCTCTAGTCACTGATGTGGGGAAGGGGGTGGGGAGGGGGCGGCTGGCCCGGGTCTCCGGCCGGGGCAAGACAGAATGGTTCGGAACTCGAAGCGCGTGCGCAGCATGGAAAGCAGATTGGACCAATAATTTCGTTCAAAGGACGAACGTTTAAAATCCAAGCAGAGGCGTGAATCGCATTAATACTGAGAACAAATACACGCGTGGTGCAGAATCGTGAGCAGGTCCGCTCTGAGTATCCAGTTCCAGCCACAGTACGGTAAGCACCACTGTCCTATACCGCTGCGCTCGGGTTCTGGTATTCGACGGTACTACGCGCTGATATGATGTACATGTAGGTCAGGACTTGGGTTTATATTGCGTTCTTTCTGAGATGAGAGTGTCACGGCGCTAAATACGTGTTTTTGCGTAGAAATATAAAAAATGTATCCCTATTTTTGACTTTTTTTTTTACTTTCTTTGGAAAGGTTGGCCTCATCTCGCATTGCCGGTATTACTGTAACTTTTATTTCCTGGTCAAAACATTTTTAAAAGTTCTAACGTTTGTAAACATACCCAGCAATTCAAGATTGGTTGCTGTCTTGAGTAACAACCATCCCCGATCTCTTCGCCCGTGTCTCTTCATTCTATTTTCTCTTTACTATTGGAGCCTTGTTTTCTGCGGCTCGCGGTACGAAGTGCGGAGTCGAAGATCTTCTAGATATGATTGGATCAGTTGCTGTAGTGACTCTTTTATGTGAAGTAAGCATAACGAAGTTTCCGAGACTTGACTACCCCCATTCCAATTAAGGGACTCTGCTAGGCGGAAGGAGTGGACCCTCTAGTGGACCACAATTGGAAAATAAGGAATAAAACCATCGTGGAGCATAACAAATTTGTATGTGTTTATTTTTCTTGAAACCTGTTATCCGGTTGAAGTCGTTCGATGAAATTTGCAGCACTGCGCTCTAAATGTCCAGTAACATTTTGGTTCGGACTTAGTAACGCTTTTAAAATAAGTAGTAGTACCGGTAAAAAATTTGTAACGATGTAGTAGAAATTTCCTAAAAATAATGTGCTTCGGTTGAACTAAATTGGAAATAGTTTTAATAATGTACAAAAACGTTGGTAAGTCCGAAGAAATAAAAAGTCAATAGACATTTAGAGCGTATTGTGGCGTTCACTCTAATTTCCTTACTTACAAATCGTTCATACACTACAAACAAATTTCAACCTTCATAACGTACTAACAAAATCGTTCTTATTACGAAGAAAGTTGTTCGTAAAACTAACTATTTCGTTCATAATACGAACGAATTTTCTTCGTACGTTATGACGGCTGGGATTTGTTTGTAGTGTACGAACAAACTCCCAAATTCGTTAGTAAAGAAATAAGGGTGTTGGATCTCCTTGACGAAGAAATCTGATTTATAATTTTATGATAAATTATATCTGTTCAGAGAACTAGCCGTCTTAGGGTGGGTTACTTTGCGATGTGAGCTCAAATGGTTTAGCCTGGTTTTGCATACTGGGTAAGTTCCTCACCTCCGAAACGAGTATACACTATTACACGCTGACTGCAGTGACTGTTATTGACTGGATCAGTTTAAAGATGTCATTGGAGACCACTGAGACCAATACATCAGACAATTTAACGAAAATAGGTGTAAAATTGCAATCTTTGCGGTTTCCAGCTCGATTGTAAGACAATTTTCTGAGAAATCAGACGACTTCAATGATTGAAATAGTGCCTGAAATGACTCAAATTTAGCGACTGCTTGTAGGCAAAGCAAGCTGTGACTTTCCTCTATCCCACAATGCATGGAGCATGGAGGAAGGTAGTCCTCATGTTTCGCGTCCTTGTCAGTGCTGTGTAGGCCGCCGGCCATCCCCAGCCGCCCCTTACCGCCCCAGGGCTAGTTCGGATCGACGCCGCTAGAGGGCGCCAGCAGTTGCTGCATACCAATACGCGGCGTGGCCGGGAGGGTCGGAGCGGGTCGGGGCGGGGTCGGGCGTGGGTGCCGCGTCTCGTCTCGTCGCGTGCTGGGCTGCTCAGTGTTCTCTCGGACGCCGGCCGAGCACACAGCACCGCGACGCTCCGCGTCCCGACGCCGCGCCTCGCCGCTCGTCGACTCGTCTCTCGCGCAGACCGAACGGAACGGTACGGAACCGATCGCGTCCGAGGCGGTCCGGTCACACCGGCAACGGAAGAAGCAGGAAGTGCGCCGTGCTTTCACGACTTCGGCATACTTCCGGTTGTAAATTGGATTATCGGCGGTGAAGTGAAGACCAAGCGACTGCCGTCGTTAGTGGGCTTGTGTTGTGAAGGATATCCCTGCTGTGTGGATACAAGTTACTGCGTCGTGTTGATTGGAGGGGCCTGCCGCACCCCTCCCCTGGACGACTCTGCCGAGGACGTGGTAGGTGTTCCGTGGTAGAGGCCGGATAAGCTCGCACGTGACTAAGGAGAGCACACAACTTGCAGGAGACGACGGTATGCACTGGCGTCCAAGTTGTTGGCCAGGACCTAAAATCGAAACTTACCCGTCCAACTTTATCTACAAGATGTATTCCCGTCATTAAAATCTAGATCTATATTAATAGATGATTTAAGTCGCAAGACTATAGAAGCTCACATTTGGCAGAGTGACATTGAACGTACCACTTCCTAAAATAACTTACTGATTACTCTAATGACAGTTGCGCCGGGTATGCCTTCGCTCTTTACTTTAAGGTCGCTCCTTCTTCTGCTTTGGTTGTAACCAGAAGCGTCAAAACCTGTTGAACATGTATCTTGAGTTAGTCAGTTCTTCGTTATTCCTCGGTACACACTTCCACGGTGTATGAAAAATTTCCACGAAATTTCATCATATTGTCATATTTGTCATCAATAATTGGCGCAAGTAAGATGCTACATGAACCTCTACATTCGGCCCTGAATAGTTTCATCTTTAACTTCTAGTGGAGCCGTTCGTTTTAGTTGGAACTGCGGAAGATAGGTTCAGTCGGTTAGTGTGTTGTTTGTGGAACGTTTTCTGTTAGGAGTAAGGACGAGGATTTTGGATTTCGATCCTTCAGTTAGTAGCGCCCAACGAACTGCATGAAGAGGGGCACAGAAGGTCACGCGGGTCTCGCTATGTAGGTGTGACGGGTCGCGTGCAGCGCAGTACTTCTGTCCCTCCGCCCTGCCCTGCCCTGCCTTACCCTGCGGCTGGCTGAGTGGCAGCTGAGCACTCTTACTTTCCCTCCGGCAAATCTATTTTTGGTATGTCCTCTGAACAAGTGAATACACTCTTATTTGCTTACCAACAGTTGTTCATATTATGAACCGATTTGAGCGAACTTCACACAAAAGGCTGAGCAAAATGCAACAGAAACATTTGTTCGTATTTTGACCAAATTTGCCGAATTCGGTCATTATACGAACAGATTTGTCCATACGTAATAACAGTTGGGGGGCTGACAGTGAGAAATTCAGTGCGAAAGGTTCGCGTAGATTCTATTTTTCCTCACTTCGGCTATTGTTTTGAATCCTGAAAAGCGTATTGCACCATTGCTTCGGCCGTCGAAACGATGTCCTAACGCCGGCAAACTATTTGGACGGACGCAGGACCTCTCGCTGCGAAACCTTTGTCAAAGTTAGAGTGAGTTGATTGATTCGCGCGCACACTGCCCGCCCACCCCTTCCTCTGCTGCCCGTCGTGATGACGGCGAAGGTTGCTAAGGACATGACAATTAACGTTACCAAGTTGGCCGGGACGTCTCGGCGCAGCGAGGCGAGAATCCGCGCTGTCCTGTCCTGTCCAGTCTCCGGACGGACGCTCGCTCGGCCATTCTGACGGCAGTCTGCTCAACTCGGAGGCGAATACGTAAATGAATTTCAAATGAAGGCTCCGCCGTCCTGGTACAATGTTCAGGGTAGAGTGTTAAATAAAATTAGTCAAATATCGCTGCGGAGCAGTGGCTGGAATCTGGTTTTGTGGACTGTCCGAATCCAGGCCAGCGGCACGGAGTGCCGTGCTGGTGTGCATTTCATTGAGGGCTGTGAACGTCCCACGCTGGCAGAGGATAGGTCGCAGTGCCGTCAGGCAGTGGAAGAACGTTCTCTGCCTTTTGAAGTCTGCCTTAAATAGGGCGCAACGAGGACCGGCTGCATGGCAGCTCTCTCGTGATATCCGACAAAAATAGACGCCAGACTGAATTTTGTTAATTTTCACAAGTGTCGCTTATTAAATTTTCGGGGGCCAGTGGAGCTAGAACGAGCGTTAGGAAATTCCTTGGCTATGCGCTGCTACAATAAAGAAAGTAACAGATCAATTTTGTGCCTGCCTGTTATTTCCTTATTTACAGGTTGGTTCGTAAAACAAACCAAATGAAACTGCCATGACACAAACAACTCAAACTGTTCATTATACGAAAAAAGAGTAATCATAATATGCTATCACTGTTCCTGGGTTCGTCTTAAGGAGTTGACTGTGTGCTTGTCAGTGAGCTGGCAGAGTGTGAAAAGGACCTTTGGTGATAGGCGGGTACATTATTTGATCTTACGAGCGCGAAGTTTGCTTCTGTAGGGAACTGGAAACGAACGTGAGCCTCTTCGGGCAAGTCATGGACGAGGCTAAACGCGTGGATGGTATTTTCTCCCGGAACATGTTGTGACGTCGATCCATCACGGAAGTCATCTTTTACTCTCCGACCTCTGCCCCACCTGCTTCCCTGTTCCAACATTTGTCGGCGACTAGCGATATACGCTAACGGCCACACCCTCTGCTTTGGAGCGACGAGACGGTGAAGACACCTGATCTAGTTGCAGAGCTTGCACGCCTTTTTGTGATAACTCTCTGGGTTCCAGAGAACCACCAGTTCACACTCACATGACTATATGAATAATTTTTTTTCGCAGTACGAACATATATGTTCTTAATACGAACCACTTTAAAACGAACAGCTAAAAAAATCAGTTACGAGTAAAACATCAATTGTTGTCTGTGATCAAGAGAGCTTTGCACGCAAAAACATGAGCACTCCCGCACACAATAATACTACTAACTACTAGACAATTCAAAATAGTTCACACGAGAGAAGAACGGGTCTTCTAACGCAGGTCAGTTTTCTCCTGCCTTCCTTTACGCTACCTTTCCGTAAAATCCTCGCAATTTACTCCCTGCAAGATGCTTTTATAACTTTAATCTCGCAGAGTGCTCGGCTAGGCTTGCTTCTAATGCTGGAGACACTCTCTCGGGATTTTGTAAGTAAAAGTTGGTGTGAGGCCTCGCACTTGATGACGGCGCGCAGTGCTTATTTAATGCGGCGAATTCGGTATTCGTTTACCTAGGTGATACTTTTAATTTTCGAGTTTAAACTTTTAAAGTTTCTTTATTTCACGTTTCATGTGATGACGCGATTCCAAAATTTCAGACTGTTGTCGTTCAAGCTGATGACCCGATGTGGTGAATCACGGGCATGATTTCCCTCGCTCTTTTCATTCTCCCTCCATTCCTCTCTGCTTTCCTCTGGTGATCAGAGGCGCATCATCCGTCATAGTGGACGCGAGGCGTGGCGTGGCGTGGCTTGGCGTGGCGAAGCTTGGTAGGGAGGATCGGGTGCGATGTGGCGGGGCGTGGTGCACGCTGGGTCCTAAGCTGGCTGGTGTGGCCGACAAGGGGTGCGGGGAGCGCGGGGGCGCGGAACTGCCGACAATACCCCTGGCGGCCACCGGAGATGGAAATCGGGGAAGTCTAGTCACCCTTGCCCTGCGCTGCCCGGGCCTGTTGTGTTGTATGTTTGTGTGAGTAGGGACTGCGGGTGTGTGAGTGAAGAAAGGTTGTCTGGTTTGCAAACTGCATTGATCTTAGGGCGAGCGAGGTCCTCACTGTGAGGCCAGTTGGCTGCACTCGCCTGAATGGAGTTGGACGAGGACTTCTCAGCGCGCCTCACAGAGCATGCATAGGCAACCCGCTAAACTAGAATGCTCACCGGGACTGCGTACCCCGCGCCTGCTTGCGTGTTTCTCTGGCGGACAGACGTGGGAAAAGGGGAAGAGGGGGAGAGGGCTCGTGTTACTGTGCGGCGCAGTGTGGTAGGGGCGGTTACGTGCCAGGTGAACTTGATCTAGCGTTGCCCAGGCTCTGGTATGCCAGGCAGCTTTGACCGACCGACCCACCAACCGGAGCGCTGGGGCGGAAGAAAAATGGCTCAGCGCAGGCAAGAGAGAGAAAATAGGAGGAAAGAAAATAAAACGCTCCTGGCTTGATTCCAACGCGATATCAATTGTTATGCGGCATTATCAAGCAGATGCTGTCTGCCACCCACGGGGCTCTTCCCCTCTCGTTTCCTCGTCGCAAGGCCACGCCCCGCCCCGCCCCTGCGCCTTCAACAAGTATCCGTCTATACGGAGGAAATCGGCCAGAACGGCGCTTTGGCTGGCTAGCTTTGCAAACCCGGCTAGTAGATGCCACTGGAAGCCGGTTCGTAGGGAAGGGGAGGGCAGGCTAGCACTGACTAGTTGATGTTTTGGGAAAAATGCGTCCACTTAAGTCTATAGAAGAACACGACAACGTTAGAGTAGTTAGACATTAGATCTTTGCACTGTGAACATGTCTGTTTAGTGACGAGTATTAACTTTGGTGTACTTTAAATGTCCCGGAGTAATTAAACTAATGGAACAAGGGTGATAGAGTCGGAGCTGGGTCCAAGGCGGGCAAAGCTGGTCCGCTCAACTGACGTCTGACTCTTTGGTTGCGGGTCTTGATCGGCACTGGCCCACACGTGTCTGCAACACGAGGAGGTCGCTGGTTAAACATGGCCGAGGCCATTAAACTTTAAGGGTTACAAGGGCCAGCCCGTCCGAACCCCGACCCGCCCACTATAGACTGCAACTCAAGGTGTGCGAATAGTTCGGTGCCGAATCGAATCGAATCTCGTGAAACTCGATTTAATTCGTGAGCGAATTGCCATATTCGATATCAAATAATTCAGAATTTCTAATGTTATTTTTTTCTAAATCGGAATATTGCAGTAAAAATAGCACATTTTAATAGAAAAAGTGGCTAAATTCAGGCCGCGTCCGAATTTTGTGTGATGTGGTATGGTTTGAATCCCTTTTTTACAACATAGGATTTGATTTTAAAGTTTTCGGCCCAATTCGATTATACCAGAAAGTGAAAGTTTCATACAACTCTAGCCGTCCAACAAGAGATGCACCGCATCCACTATTATTGCCTACGCTTCGCCACACTGAGCAGAGCCGAGCTGAAAATGCTAATGCCCAAAAAAACTATGTATTTATATAGGTGGGTTGGGGTGGTTAGGACAAGGAGCCATTTACGGCATACGCGCTCATCTACTTGCCTTACTCGGTGTCGTACGATTGATTTTCTCAGTCGGGTTTCTGATGCAATATTTTTTCACTACGTAAATAAAGTAGATTATTTTTAAAAAATGCTGTCCATAAATAATGGAAGGCTTTTGGATGAAAGAACATTGTCCCCTACGTAAGCGTGGTGACGTTATCTTAGTTGCGTTACGTAGAAAGCGTGGGGAGGTGTCAAATCTTGTATTTTGGGTCTAGTGTAGACTAACTCCAGGACTACCATTGTTTTCATCTGTTTACAAAGGGTATTTTACAAGTAAATACGACGGAACGCGTAAGTTACGTACATCCCATACAAAGAAGCGTCTTTTTTTTATGGCAAAGCTTTCAGTTGTAAGAGGGAAGTGTTTCCAGGGTTAGCCGTGCCGCCCCCGCCCGCTCTGCATTGAAGTGGCGCGCTCGGCCAGTCACCTCTGGTGCTGATGAAGCAGTCCCGAGGGACTAACGAAGTCCAGCCTGCCGAGGTTTAGCAGGTCTGGCCTTGCGGCGCAATCATCGTCAAGCGTATCTGATCTGTGGCGAGGCGAGGCGCGAGTACCATGTAGCTCGTAAATCATGGCGATCCATGCCCTGCCCCGCCCTGCCCCGCCCTGCCCCGCCCTGCCCCGCCCTGCCCCGACCCGCCCCGACCCGCCCCTTTCCAGCCAGCCCTGCCCTGCGCACCCCGCCCTGCCCACCATGCCCTACCCTACCCCGCCGTGCCCGGCCAGCCCCCCGTGCCCACCGCGCCCTGCTCCCCGTCCCGTGTTGCCAGTCGAATCGTCTTGTGCTAATGGCCGTCTCGCGCAATTATACGCCGAGTTTCGGTTTCGATCGCCTCCGCTTCGGCCGTCATTCACCACTAGGATGAGAAACACGGCTGCCGCCGCGCGCCTTCCACGAACTCGGTGAAGTGAGGGCTTTGACAGAGCTCTTGTTGTTAAGAGTCAAATCAGTGTGAAAGTCGCACCTGGATGAAGATATGAATGTCTTTATGCTTGAATTTTTAAGGCAGCCTTCTTCTAACTATCGCTTGCACGAAACGAAGAATGTGACAGTCACGGAGCAAGCTTGAACTTTTTGGTGGTCCGTTTATGTGCTAATAAAAGATAAGGTCTTCAGTTATGACAGTTGCTCCAAGTGTTAACAGGGTGTTAAGGCAAATCTGCTACCCTTATCAGTCTCCTTGCTCTGTGCACATCATTTTTTAGGCGGTCTTTTTTTTTCTCTTTCAGGCGTTCAATACTTTTTTTCGCGAGAAACAGACAATAAATTATCGCTGTCAGGTGAGAAATCGTCAGGTGTATATATCCGCGCCCTCGTTGAAAGAGCTAGCGATACCCCGGACCTCCATCATGTCCTATAACATGTTAAGTCAGGGCTTGTGATCACGAAATCCACCGTACTTCCTAACTAGCCCGACAATATATCACAGAAATCACTTTGACAGACTGGTGTCAACATCAGGAAGCTCTTTTTCTAAGGCCCGTTTATTGAGATCAATTTGCTAACTATTGGGCATCTTAAGTAATTTGTTTGACTAATTTTGATGTTGTTTTACCTGTCTTCTGTTTGTTGGGCTTACTGTTCTGCCTGCTCTATTCATTTTCTCTCGCTCGGTCTGCTTTGATGTCGGATCCATCTCAATATAGATGTTTCGTTGTACTATCAACAACCCGACTGGAATAGGGCCGTGAGATGAGGGCGCGGAGTCGTTTTATCGAGACTTGGAACGCGTTTCCTCTCCTCGGTCGTCCTTCTAAATCTGCAGTGAGGCTTGTGCGATGACCTTGACTCAGTTGACCCAATGTGCTGCTTCGGAGCTGTAAAAGGGCGCATTCAAGGGCATACACAAATCACCTCTTACCTGGTTATTCTTGAGAATTCTCTTGACTGCTTTCCTCTACACTACCAGAAAAACCGTACCAACCGTACCAAAAATCCCGGTCAATTATTTGCCTGGTTTGACCGTACTTTCAAAGTACGGTTTTTTGAGGTACGGAGTACGGTGTAACTGCTGTGGTCTCTTATGGGAGGTACGGTTCACCGTACCCCTCATGATCGTACTTACAAAGTACGGTCCGAACCAGGCAAATTTTTGACCGGAACTTCACCGTGTTTTTTTCTGGCAGTGTATCTTTCAAGAAATTTTGCGTTTTTTCTTTTGCTTCAAATTTTGACATTGAACTCAAATCTTTTTAGAGTTTTCACATTTATTTCAATTAAGGAAAAGTCCCCCACTCTACGTTCCTGCTAGAACGCTGCTAGGATGCAGGAGAACTCCCTCCAGGTTGATAGAAAGAGGGTGCTGTGAGTTGCGTGCTGCGCATAACTGTGCGTGAAGTAAACGAGTGAGACAGGTGGAAATGCAGCTGTGTCGTGCGGGTCACCCCGCATCGCCTCATTCTCCATGTTAATATACCGTGGCCTTGTTGTTGGCAAACTTTTGCGGTCGCTAACTTCCTCGGTCCGGATCATTGCAAACTTGGCACTCTTGTTGGCCCACTGGCCTACACAGTCCCCAATCTCGCCATCCCTTATTTCCCCTAACCTTCCCCTTTTCCCGTCCCTGTAGCCGTCCTGCTAATGGACGGAGAGAGGGGGTGTGGGCCGTACAGCGTCGCCGCGTGCTAGGCTCGGCCAACGCCGGATAATTTAAGAGGTAATGCTTATAAATTCAATAATGCTTTTGCGCGTCGCTGCTGCACTGCACACCCACTCCTTGTGTGGAGCACAAGACCCGCGAGGGTCGACTGGACGGCAGCGTATCGGATATTCTTGTCGGAGAAAGCATTCTTCCTTATAGAAATTTAATTGTCGTCCCGTACGCTTACGTCGACGTGACTATAACGATTCAAGACCTGGAACGTAGGCCTGCTGAAGAGGGTCTGAAGGGGGTACGCCGATGCGATTATGGTAGCCATGTGTGCGCAGGGGCTGTCAAGTGAGGCTCCAGTGGAGGTGCTCCTGAAGTGACAGTGACAGAATAAGAACGCACGCTAGTGTCTCATGATGTGCCTCCACCAAGTCGTCTCAGCTGTGCGCATGTGTGGTGCGACCTGCGCGGGATTGGAGCAGAGGAGAATCTAGACTCCAGCTCGCCTGACTCGAAAGTCGTACCCGTGATTCGTCGTCTCTCCTTTCGCCAAATTAATGACAGAAGGTAACAAAACTGGTTTTAAAGAGAAGATTTTCAGAGCATTTACGGAAATAAAGTTAACCTTGTATCTCGCGAAGGTGAATCAGATTTTATTTTTTCCAGTACGAAACTATGATGACAAATATCACATACGTGGTATCATATACTGTGTTTTTGGAAGTATGATAATTTTACCATTTGAGTTGGTTATTGCGAATTAACTATGATTTGTAGTAATTTTTGGGGACTAAAAGACTGGTAATCCAAACAACAATGTCCTGTTTTTTTGTAGTCACAACAAAAGTTATATGTTATCACATGTAAATACCAATCTTGCTTATTGTTAAAGTTTAGCCCTTGTACTACAAGAGACCAGGACATAAAGTCCATCGGAGTTCTTTTTCCGTCCTTGTCTGCAAATCCTTCATCCGTGACTGCATTCAGCTGTCAAAACATGCATCGCGTGCTGCATCTTTTTCTTTCCTGCAGCACAGAACGGATAATCGATCCTTTCATTTACTAACTCTAGTAAAATATTAGGATCCGTTTCGTTCTGTGAAATCAAGTTTTCTGTTGAAAAATATTTTGATTCGTTTCGTACTGTGAAATCAACTTCAAACCGCTACCCCCTGATAATGGTATAATAGCTGAAGACGCACACAAAAGAGCGACAATGTTATGTTTTAGTAATTACTTTCTGTGAGCATTCGTAACTGTGCACAATATTGTTCGTAGCTGAACACAATTTTCTCCATATTTTTTGCTGAAGTACTATTCTGTGATAGATTGAAGACAAATTTGTACGTACACTACCGGTCAAAAGTTTGGAATCACCCCCCTGAAAACAGACTTTGTGTTCTGAATCCACAAGAAATGCCCAAGAAAAAATGCCGCATAGGTGAATTGGTGACCTATTTATC
>CABIKL010002634.1:0-12248 GCA_902196195.1 Aptinothrips rufus
CTCTTCCCTCACGGCACAGTGGGCTGGAGCCCCAACATGGTGGGCCCCTCGGGGGAGAACATCACTCTCCTCCGGTACGCCCGCTGCAACCTCCTCTCCATTCCCCGCTTCTCGCACTTCCGGCGCCTCTCTCAGGAGTGGCTGGTCGACGCGTACTGCCGTGTTGAGGAGCAGCGCCTCAATTGGTACCGTCTCAACCAAAAGCAGCTGCGGATCGCGGAGCGCCGCGATCTGTACGCTGTCGTCACGGCGCGCAACGCGGCTGAGGGCCAGGCCCGTGCTGCAGCGGCCACTAGGGCTGCCAGGGCAGCACGCTCCGCGCGCGCTGCTGCCGCACGCCAAGGTGAACGCCCTGACATGAACCCACACGACCCTGACGCGGCTATGGACAGACAGCCAGTACAGCAACATATTGGTGATGACGAGACTGTTGCTGGTAAAGGAGGTGCACAGGCTGGGCGTATTTACCTGGCCTCCAGCTTCACCCAAGGCCCGCGCTACATGCGAATCAAAGTATCAGGACTCCATGGCCTGAGTTGCGCGTTTTGGCAAACCTACTTTCTTCCTCACTTTCACGACCAACCCTCACTGGGAAGAAATTCAGGTGAACTTACGACAAGGTGAAAGACCCACGGACAGACCTGACTTGACGACCAGGGCGTTCCACCCGCGCGTCAAGCACTGCGTTTCTCTCATTGAACGAGGTGAGGTGTTCGACCCTTGCGATTATTGTACATATGTAGCGGAGTATCAGAAAAGGTTTGCCACTCACATCCACTATGCAGTCCGCATCAGAGGTGCAGAACTGTGGACCACGGATGAGAAAGACCGCTACATTTGTGCAGAGATACCTCCAGAGGGGAGGCTGAGGGATTTGGTTCTCAGGTTTCAGGTGCATGGGCCGTGCGGGCCGGACTACCCCACGCCCCTTGCTGGAACAGGGACAAAGGGAAGTGCGATAAGCACTTTCCAAAGCCACGCACTGACGTCACGTACATCGATAGTCAAGGCTATCTCGTGTGCCGCAGGCGCTGTGCAGAGGAGGCGCGAATTCCGGGTAGACGTAGTAGACCCGTGTCAGACCTGGAGATTGTCAATTGCTCTCTCTTTATTCTGTGGTACTTTGAAGTGCACAACTGTATCGAGTATTGTTCGGACGCACTCTGTGTAGCCTACCTGTTCAAATACCTCACTAAAGGGCCAGAAGAAGCCAGAGCCGCCATTTCAAATCCGTTCCGAAATGATCCGGAAGAAGTGCTGGCCTATCAGACGGTCAGGTACATGGGAGCCCCTGAGGCTGCCTGGCGGAACTTTGGTTTCGAGAACACTCACCAGTTCCCCCAGTCATTCTCCTCCCCATTCATTTGCCTGATGAAGATGGTATTGTTCACGAGCCGGGCCGCGAGGAGGAGGCTATGCAAGATGTGCTTCAGCTGTACTTCCTGCGGCCTCCACAGCTAGCTGACCGATCTGAGGTATGTGGAACTGTTTGAGAATTGGAACATTGGTCATAGCTATGACGCCTATGACGGCAGCGCGCGCGGAGCGTGCCGATACCGACATGCACAGAGTGTGAGTGACTGGCCGCTATACCGCTCTGCAGTCGGTGCAGAGGTCGTCCATGTCCTGGCTGAGGGCGAGAACCATGTCGGACAGGAGCGACTCCACGCGTCTGATGCTGTGCTCCCTGCTTTTTGAGGAGCTCCCCGGCGAGCTCGCCGGAACTAGAACCAATTTATTGTAAGCCTTTTTTCTTAATTTCCCATCACATCTGCGAGGCGTCATTTTCAGGAGGGTGGCTACAGAAGGTTGGACCACGAAGGCTCCTGATGGAGAAGACAAGGCTTAATGTAGGTGGTGCCGTTGTAAGATCAGGCGATCAGGCCAGTAGCAAAATCTGGAAAGCGAGTGATTCTGCCCAAGCGAGAGAAAGAAGACGAAGGCGACGATGTGGCCAATTCTGGAAGTGGACGCGAAAGATCATGCAGTGCAATATTCAAGACTGGAAAAACTGTACAAGTGTTATGGCGAAGACACTACGGTATCACAGGAAACATACGATGTGTCCAAGGCTTGGAATTTCACAGGAATGCGGCTCTGCACTTTCTTGGTTCAAATATGTGCAGAACGGCAATGGTCCACACCGTCATATCGGGGATCAACGGGTGTGATTTGGACAACATTATGCGGGGCCTTGGACACTATTTCTCAAGGGGCCGTCTTGCCCAAGGCCCTGCTTTCATCCTGGTTGCCGGACACAGTCTCAACCGACAGCTCAGCTGCAGCGTCGAGGAAACGACCAGCAGCGCCCCTGGAGTTGCCGACGTCTAATCAGAAAGCCAAAGTATGTATAGTTTCTCAGCCGACGACACAACCCAGCACTTGCATATACTCCATGACTGCAGTTGGGCTATCAACAGATGTAGGTGCGCTTTTATCGCTCCCATCAACCAGTACCGAAGACCCGTTCGGCGAGATGTTGTCAGGACAATTGTCGGAAATGAACTCTTGTGTGCCTCCCTCATGGGATTGTTGATTTTCCCACCTGAACGTTTTAAGTCAACACATGAGGCACAGGCCTGCGTTGAGAGCAAAGTAAGTTGACTTAGCTCTGCGTGATCTTAATGCGTACGGGAATTGCAAATAGAAATATTTCTGGTTATGTTGTAGAAAAACCTGGGAAAGGCAAGACAGCGAGTCCAAGATGCACGAGAGAGGAGGGTCACCGACAAGCCCAGTACTGAAAAACCCGTCTGAGACAGGGAAGGTTAGACCAGCACTGCTTTACTTTTTTCTTTATGATTTAATAGTTGAAATCATGACTGTAATGTATGTTTTGGGGTATAAGTAGAAGAAAATCAGGGAACCATTTTGTACAGAATTTGTCTGTGAAACCTTTCATTACTGAGGAGATAACACAACCTGTGAAGAATGGTGAGCCCAGCTCGACGGTTTCCAAATATGCAGGGAAGAGAGTTAGTTCAGCATCTCTCTTTTGTTGTAAAACAATTGTGGTAATCATCACCTGCATATTTTGGGGGGAAAAAATCAGAAGAATATAAGCAAACTGTTGAGCTATAGAAGGTGCGTAAAGTGTGTGCTTTCATTAGGATCCATTCACACAGACAAGCTGCGGAAGAAGAATTATAATTCCCTACTTTTTATGAAAAAATGTCTCGCTGCTAAATGGTTCCGTTTTAAATCGTATTTACTTTACTGGGAATTTGGATGACATATTTGTGGTTGAGGAGGATGATCACAAATCTTTGGATTCAAATCCAAATTTATTTAATCAGTGCAATTGCACTATACTGCTTAGCTGTGCCTTTTATTCTGGTAGCCAAAACTCTGCAAATTAAGTGGAGGAGTGTGGCCAGCAGCCTTTAAAGGCTTCGAAGGGGTTGTGGTGCAAGAGATTACCTCATGTTAATTGACATGCGCAAAGGGTGCTGCACGGTGGACGGCTCAACTGGAGCCGTCTACTGTACGGAAGGTTTGGACCTGAAGAGTCATTTGAACCGCAAATAGTTTCCGCTTACTTTAGCTCATGCAATTACAATTCATAAAAGTCAGCGCATGAGCCTACCAAAAGTTGTTGTACACCTACAAGGTTCTATATCAAGAGCACTTCTTAATGTTGAACGCTCACGAGCAAAAACTCTGCAAGGATTGTCTCTTATAGGTTCCTTCAAACCTCCTAATCCAATTCCCAAGACATCCTTTCTACAACAAGAAATGGAAAGATTGGAGATACAAAATATTTCTAGAAAATTTCTAGATCTAAAACATAGCAAAAATGATTTTCAGGTTATGTAGCACAACATACAATTGGCAAGAAAAGCACATAAAATTACTTGCCAACGACTCACATGGTGATGTAATAATGCTTGGCGAAACATGGTCATTGCCTGAGGATAAAATGAATGTTCAGAACTTCAAACTCATGTCTAGAATTAACTGCTGTAAAAGTAATAGAAAACCAGGAGATGTAAGCATTCATGTCAAGAAATCAAACTTCCACTTTATCTAAGACTCAGGACCGTTTTCAATAAAAGATGGAAAAGGCAGGATTGATTCATCCAGGACAAAAATTAATAACAATCTGCTTGTGAGTTTCTGTCAAACGTCGAACATCTCTTCAACTCTACAATACATTTATCCAAAAAAAATCAACAAACTACAAAAAGATAAGATTATTATCTTGGGAGATATGAACATTAACGTCAAGCACAGTCACAAAATTTCAAAAATATAAGACAAGTATAAACTTAAAATTATAAATGGAAAAAAAATTACAAGACCAAATACAAATTTCGACTAGATTATTTCTGGTAACAACATCACTACTGGAACTTCATTATCACTCTTCAGCGATCATTACCCAATATGGGTAAATGGCAAGCGACTTAAAACATGTTCACTCCAGATTTATAATTCTGAAATCATTGTTTTTTTCTTTTTCAGATCAAAAATGAAGACACGAGGCAATAAACGAAACTACAAAGTCCTCAATGAAGGAACAGATTTTGACACCATTTTAGAAGAAAATCAACAAGGATCCATGGAAAAAAGAAGTGAAACGAGTCAAAACAACTTCTTCAAAATCAGCAAAATAAGTAGAGTTGAGATGACATTTATTAAATAAATTACAAAAACAAAATAAATCTATTTCTTCTTCTATCAGTATTTTTAGGTCACAAACTAACCCATGGAAACTTTGGACCTTGCGTTCCGCACATTAATTGAAAACTTCCCGGAGGGCAGAAAGGAACGTGGTACAAGCTGATGATTATTTTCAGGTATGTCCGCATTTGACGTATGCACAAAGGGTGTGCTTGAATTGGAGACATTGCGGGCGACTTTGCACACTCTGTCGCCGAGAGCGGTCCTTTCTTCGCCGACAAATATGTTAAGCCCGATTAGCGGGCTCTAGGCAGTCAACTACAAGGTACTGTATTCTTTTCTTACGTTGCAGTAAAGCGTCAGCTGTTGTGCACCTGGTGATTAATAGAAACTGTATGTGGCAGGTGAATCGAACTATTGAGAAAATGAAGGAATTACTGCAAGATTCAACGCTTTTCTGTAAAGCTCGTGCGTGGTGGCAGACGATTGAGAAAATGGAATTATTGGTGGCGAATGATGAAGGTGACAGCAAAAACGTATTTTGAAATGTTAGATACTGGCATGCAATGACATTGTACTGTGTCTATTGTTGTAACAGAAGCATGCTTTGACAAAGAAGCCTGGTTGAAGCTGTTAACGCGTACATGCTCTGTCGCAACAGCTGCACTGTTCGTGATGAACTTCAAATGCAATCTTTAGTGATGGGGAATTGACGACTTAGCTGTTCGCCGATTTTTTCGAAAACGGTTGCATAAGATGATGGACATGCAACTCACATCGCCTGCCCAAGATGCAGGACTTGAAACAAAAAAAAAGCGGAAGAGTACAACGATCACGAATTTATTGAATCCAGCCCTATAAAGATTACTTACTTACGCGAAGATTGAAAACATGGCTGAGGTCAACTATGCAACAGGACCACCTAGTAGGTCTTGCACTCATGAATATACATCAGGATATTCCTGTGGATCCGGAGAAAGTCATTGACAGATTCGCCAAGAGCAAGAAAAGACTAATGCACCTTTTTACGCTGTTATTATTTTTTTTTAGGTACATGCACGAAGCGGACACAAACGCTTTGCTGTAGATGATCAAATGATGACAATATGCCACTCCGTACCCCGAAGCGTTAAGTGATTCGTTGCTTTGTCAGAACATGCAGCCTTTGTACAAAGTACCCAGTGAGAAGACCCTCACAAAGACTGGTATATTTGTAACAGGACTTCAGGAATAAATATCTCCCTCCGAAGCAGATGAACCCACTAACATTCCAGAAGACGAAAACGATCTAGACGATGAGGCTCCTGAAGAGGAGAAGATTCCGGAGGGAGAATTGAGAAAACTGATGATTGTGAAGGTCAAACGCATTGTGCGTTTTCTCCGGAGCAGTGAAGTGGCTACAACAGAGCTGAGGAAATTACAGGATGAATCTGGAACCCCTGAACATCAACCCCTGCAGTTAAAGCAGGCGGTGCGGACGAGACGGAAATCCTGCTATGAAATGCTGGGCCGCTTTTTGTTCCTCGCGGATCTAGTGACAAGAGTAATATTCAAAATCCAAAGGGACAAAAGCAGCAAGTCAAAACCCCCAGCAATGCTAGACGCAGATTATCTCGAAACCCTGTGATTAAGTCCGACACTTGCTGAAGCCCCTCTGGCAAATTAGTAGTGAGGCGACTCGTGAGAAATCTGTTACCGTCAGCAAAATAATTCCGTTGGTGCGCCTGCACCATGATTGTGGAATCGTTTCATAATGTTCTGAAAACAAAATACTTGAAAAGCAATGGAGACAGATGGTCACAGATGGAGCAAAATTGCTTTATAATATGCAAATCAGAATGGAAACAACTATAGAAATAGTGATATCAGTTAGATTCGGCGAAAATTTCAGCCTGACACTCGGACCAGAGATCTGCAACTCTCTCTTCAGTGCTTAAGTCACCGTTGTGCTTGCACTCCACACTGTTAGCTTACAGGAGGAACTGAGTCCACTTTAAGGTGGCCTATACGCTTGGACTCCCCATGCTCGGTGAACTTACATCTAAGGACAACTGTCAATAAACAACGTAATTGAAAGGTCCAGTACAATAGACTAGCAGAAACATTCAACATCCTACTGCCCATGAAAGGCTGCATTTCGTTGAACTGCCATACCCAATGCATTTTGTCATTTTCCTTCAACAGACCGGTGAAGAATCTCTTCACCGAGCAGCCATAGACAGGTAAATTCATCGTCGATGGAAGTGTGGTGATACTATTCGCACTTTTGAGATTCTAGTTCTTGAAGCAAGGATGCTCTTGGATTTACATCACAATAATCTTCTTGCATTTTCGGGTAAAGCTTAGACGCAGGGAAGAGCCGTGCACCGAAATAGCTTGGAGAGGTATGGAGGAGCGCCTCGACGATGCAGATTGGTGCGTGGCTCTTCTCAGAGGGCGTTTCGGAAAGGATGAGGCTATGTTGTACAAGAGGAATCCAAGAGACGCGCAATTCAACGCTTACCCACAAGACTTGAATATGAAGCGTAGGTTTAACTTTGGACAAATTGTTCGCACAAAATTGTACAAATACATTTATATTGAAGCCACATGGATGTACTGTACCTCCAGAGCGCGTGAGTAAATAGGTCTTCAGATGACCTAGTTGACTGAACTTCTTGTGACACACAGTACATTCATGTTGTTGCAGGTAGGGGGGTTGGGGTGGTGGTGTGCGTCACTATCTGTGTCTTGGTTCAGTGGGTTTTGTGATCGACTCCCAATAATATCACCTGTAATCAGTAACTTTTCTTAACACCCTTTCATTCAATACCTTAGTTCACAAATATCTGCATTCCCAAATTAGCCTATCCCGAGAATAGCTCCCCTCCCCTATTCCCCCTAGCCTAACGTCCCCTCATGTAGCTCCCCACGTGGCACCCCTCAGGACATGAGGCTGTACATACCCATAGCTGCCGGACGGGTCTTTGTTGGTTACGGTTTCCTTAGTTTCACTCCACTCCACTCTGCTTCACTCCACTCACTTTTCACTTCCACTTAACTTCTCCAGTTTCACTTCACTTCACTTTTCACACACGTGCTCGCGACCAACCTCTCTCACGCCCTCGCGACACGTCTCCACTCACGACACACGACTAACTCCTACACGCATTCCTGGTCAACTGCCGATTTCCGGCTCCCTGCCGGCAGCCCTCGGCTCGCTCGGCGCGGTGTACCTGCACCAGGGCTGCTTACCTTGCACTCTCCGCGCCTCGCGGCGGCCCATCGCCTATGCCCCATGTCGCCTAACAATGTGGCTTTCAGCATGCGTGCCCGTCCAGGACGCGGCCCAGGCCGTGGGCGTTGTGCGGGCTTAGTTGGCCCACCCGGCTCGCGAGCTGGCAAGATACGCGGCGGCGGGCCTGCGCACCAGGTGGGCTTGTCTGGACGAAGCGGCCGACGACCTGGGCTTGGCGCTACGCACGGGGCGCCAGGGCGTCTTGCCTTCTTTTGGCCCGTTGTCATGCCGCGTCGCGGCCGCGTTCGTGGCGAACTCATCTGGAATCGGCGACCCGCGGCCCCTGGACTGCTCCGGCCTGGGGCAGGACCGAGCAGGACGCAGTCTACATCCACGACGGGCGCCTCGTCGTGGACGTCGCCGTCAGACGTCACGTGGAGGTACGGCGGTACCGCGCGACGCCCCTGCCCATCCTAGACTCAGCGGCGTGGGTGTACGTGGGGGCTCTGCCGTCGGCACCCTTCACGATACACGCCACGCGCGACGCCAAACTCTTCAGCGTCCAGGACGACGCCGCAGACGTGATGAGTGGGCCGCCGGTGCTCCGTCCGCACGCCTGCCTGCGCGCCCTGTTCGTGGCGCACCCGGACGCCAGGGCGCTGTGTGGGACTCGGCGCGAGGCTCGGCTGGCCTCCGATCCGACCGTCGTCGGGTCAGGGCGACACAACCAGTGGCACGTGGTCCTGGCCACCCCGACGATGTTGGTGTCCAAGGACACGCGCGCCGCCCGGCCGACTAGACAGGGACTGCCAACCAGTCAGTACGACAGCTAACCTACTGATTCTTCTTTCACTTCTCATCAACATTTCGTAGCCAGCCTGCAAGTTTACTTCCTCACTTGATATACATGAGGAACAATGTGTCACATTAGGAAATGTGAATCAAAAGTTATGTTTCGTATTTGAAAATTCGTATCTTTTTTAATCTTTTATCTTGGAACAATGATTTCTTCTTTACATGTGGCCTTTATTTATCTGTTTGCAGAATGGGGCCAGGCAAAGAAGGCGAGAACTGGCGCAGTATGATTTAGAGGGGTAAGCTTTTTTCGTAGCTTATTACATTCTATTTGTTTTCTCTCTCTTTTTTTTTTTACAGAGTTATTGTCCATTGATAGCTTGGAGTGTATGATCTAAAAGGAAAAGACTGCTAGAAACATATTTAGTAATTGACAAGCTCTGGCGCGCAGAGCGGTTTATTCAACGCCTGCCGGTGAGGGCTGACCTCGAACCAGCACAGCTCGACCTGCACCGCTGGCTCCAGGCCCAAGATCAACGCCGGAAGGCCGAGCAGGCCGCCTCAAGACCCCGCGCCGCGCGAGGGGCAGAGCAGCAGCAGCACGGCCAGGCCGCACATAATTTTTTAATATACTTCTTTTTTCTCAGGCCATTTCAGGACACTTTCACGGGCTAGACGACGTCCCACACGTGGGGGTGTACTATGACCTTCCTGAGGGCATGTTCCAGGTCATAACGAACACGACAGCTGCAGCAAGTGAGTTAACGAATTTGTTTTCTTCGCAGAGAAGAGCATAAAGGCTTGGGCGCGAAGGCAAAAACGTTTTCTGATCTTTAAGTCCATGCTCTTCCAACCTTTTCAAGGAAGATGGGTCCAGAGTCTGGACTGCTTTTTATCAAAGGACAATATTAAAGGAGACACTTTGTCAAAAATTGCTGTAGCGAGCATCACCTAGTGTGAGAGGGCTGGCCTTCCTGGCGATGCAGTTGTAACAGATGGAGAAAAATGTGACCAACAGATTTTCGAGTGTATTTTGAACATCTAACGGCTATAAATCCTCTCATCCTTTCCGCCGTGAATGAAGTTGGTAGAGTTCTCGGAATGGGAAATTTGAAACCTACTGCTGGGCTGTGTCATCTGTCTTCTGCTTGCGACCTGTTGCTTGTGATCCTCGTCGTTCGTTGTTCGTTTCGAGTCCTTTCTTGAGTGAAAATGGAAGAGTACCCATGGCAGGGCAAAATTATGAGGCATGTTTACTGTCCTCTAACGGAAAATACCATGCTAGGGCAAAAGAGAAGAGTAAGTACTAAACTATGACTATGATTAGAAGAGGCAGTGTGAACACATGGCTGCAGGGTTGCATAGTTACAAATGACCTGCACCCACAGGATTTATTGCATGAGCATTTTAATTTCCCCTGACATTATTAGGATGTAACACTGGGGCTCCCCTCAAACAAGTCATATCCATTATCACGAAAACTGGAGTTGGAAGTCTTCACGTTAGATGGGACAATGAACTAAGTATTTCTTAGATATTCTGCTCCTTGCTCAGACTTTCACATAGTACGATCTAAGACTAAGAGAAAATTATTGCCTTTTGTACAAGACATTGAATTCATAATTATTGTGCTGAAAACACAAATGAGACATCATGTGTGACATCTCATCTTCATGAGAAGCTGTTATCCCAATAATCTCAACAACAAAAAAATATTAAAAAAAATGTGTGCAAGCCGACTGAGACTTTACCAGACGATCCTGTGTACGTCCTCGACGCAGGGGACATACGCGGAGATCTGCAGCAGGTACGTCAAGTACGTGGTTTCTAATTACGAACGTAACGCCACCGTGGGAACAAATAAAACAGGTTGTGATTGAAAAGGTGCACACATGTGATCCACCTGCTGATGATGAAGATACTTAGTGGACAGCTGTAATTGTCTGAGGAGGTTTACTCCATATATCACATTTGTATAAAGAATTTTTAATGTCAGTTACACGTATTATCTACTCATGTGAGAAAGTAGGTGGCTGTATGGATTTTGCTGATGTTTTGAAGGAGGTGTCAGTCAGATGCAAAGGTAAAGTGGGACACTATGACATCCCAGGGTTAAAGTGACGTAGGGGTGGGTGGGGCAAAGTGGACCACTTAGCGACTGCACAGGCCATGGACGTCACAAATTTTTTTTTTTTTCGGAAATAACGGGATAAGGTTTTTTGTATAGCTTCATCCTTCCTTTAGTAACGCCAAAAACAAAAATTGTCCCAACATAAACATAAAGATGACTTTAAGACCATTGTTCAAGGTAATGTAGAACGGTCCACTTTGCCCCTTCCTGTGGGGCAAAGTGGGCCGCTCATATGGCTATCACTTAAATATCTAGAAAACTCAGCCTCAGCCTCAGTTCGGGACATGTCAGATTTCTAGTACGAGGCCTAGGACTAGGCCACAGCCCGCCGTGCCTTTACACGGCGTGTCACGGGAGGTTTTGAAGTGGAAACTGTCTTCCGTTGCGTTTGGTGTCTCTCTTGGCCCCTTGTTCAGCCTAACTGGTCCGGAACACGTCACTTGTGGAAATTTTTGCAGATTCACGATCTCTGATAGCCATAAACCCCGATAAAACTTGCTTCCCGTCTGACCCTACTGTAAGCACTCATATCCGTGCGGTCCACTTTGCCCCACAGGTTCCTATTTCACAGAATCGATGTTAACACATAAATAATCAAAAATGTATTCTGATTTGTGTTAAATACTAGGAAGATATGTGCGCAACAGACAAAAAAGAGTGTGAACGAAAATTCAAATCACATAGAAATGATTCGCTTGACCCCCCCCCTCAGAGCGTTATTTATTTTCTTTACGTAAAATTGGTAAAATATATGTAAAATAGGTATTTTACAGTAAAATGATGTAGAAAGAATCTCCAATTTCGACTGAAACGTACTACTTAATCGATTTTAGTACATGAAGACACTGTGCGCTACACAGTTCGCTCATTTCGATGAGTATCTAGCACTGAAAATAGGATAAAAGCATGTTTGGATCCCCATGACTAGGGCGTCCCACTTTAAAGCGTCAGAAGTCTGAATTTTCGGCTAAGAAGTTTTTTCGCTAAAATCTGTATAGAGAAGAAGCTGCGCCAAATGTGAGCGCTCTCCGACCTATGTTACCCGCCGCCCAAGCCCAACGAAGTATCGGTACTTTCTTTTCGTAACGCCCGCGCACTGCCATGTTTGTGCGCGCCTAGCGCCACTCTGCGGATACAGGTTCAGGTAGTTTGCTGTTCAGGCGGCACGGAAGGGACCCCCTTACTCAGTCATTTGTATACATCGAATGTCGCTGAGCGCTGGCAGTTATTGATAAGGGAATTGCCTACACAAACCGGATGTAGCTTCTTACCAACGCTTGACAGATTTTACAACCCAGTCTAATCAGTACCGCGTCATATAAGTCGGAATTTGATTAAGTTACAGCAAGTTATTGTTTTTTATCGAAACTACATACTTGACGTACGTATCACATGAATGAGTGGACCATATATGCCCCTAAAGACATACCACAACAACAAAACTCCAATTATTGTGGTGTATTTGTCTGTGTTTGGGCATAT
>CABIKL010002635.1:0-12245 GCA_902196195.1 Aptinothrips rufus
GGGGTCAGGGGGCTGCCCACGCCCCCATGAGGGCTATGAGCGGGTCAAGAGATGACCCGCCATCCTCCGTGGAGCAGTGGGCAGGAACTTGACTGTGTTGACGGGAATAAAGACAGAAGACCAGCGCGTGGATATTTGGTGAGAGAGGAGGCAGAAGCAGCAACTAGAAGGGAAGGTTAGATCGAGGCATGGCAGCCCTACGCAGTGCTGTTTGCTTCTGCAAGGGACTTCAACTGTCGTCTGCTAGCTGGGCGGGGAAGGGGACTACATGACTTGAACCACATCGCAGCGGGCGATCAGCATGTCCAAGAGGAATGCCACTTGTGTCAGCCGTTGCGTTACTTGTCTTCTCGCGCAGAGTCAACCTGCCTCATGGCCTTACACTTTTGGAAGTTTTGGGAGGGTAGCCGACAATTTTTCATCAAGTGGTGGACCTCTAGGATCCCCCTCCCCCCAAACCCTGGCCCGCCCCGCCCCGCGCCGTGACCAACTTATGCCATGACTTATCTCGAGATATCAGCCCGCTGTTCTGACCCTGGCCTGCCTCTTCGGGTTCGTCTCAACGGCAACGTAAAGAACGAAGTTGTTTCAATTGCAGGGATCCTCGATTTAGGATTTGCAGTTTGCACTAAGGTCGAGAATTTTGGAAACGACTTGAAATTGCATTTTTCATCCTCCGGGCATGCTACTGTCTCCATCGTGGTAAAGTTTTTCAGTCCAAGAAGTGTTCGCTGGAGACTGACACTGCGGTGTGATTTCTTAAGGAAGGTGCCTGTCTTCTTGTCCCAGCCTGGGCTGGCCGGGCCGGGCCGGGCCGGGCCGGGCCGAGCGGCTCTAAAAATACACAAGGCCACGTGCACGCGCACCGCGCCGTGTACTCACTCCCAGCGCCTTCATTTGTTTACAAGTAGCCCTGCTCAGAGCTAAGCGTTGCTGTTTCGACGCGGTAACTTAGTTAAGGGAGGGTGCTGCTCTCACGTTACTCTCAGGTCAAGTCGTTGCTTGGCGACTCTCCCCCCTCCAGTCTCTCTAGAGGGTGCTGCTCTCACGTTACTCTCAAGTCGAGTCGTTGCTTGGCGACTCTCCCCCCTCCAGTCTCTCTGAACAAATCTTTCCCGAGCAGACCTTGTCCAAACACGCTGCTGTGGGCAGCACTGGGTGCACCCCTCGAGAGGCGAGAGAGAGAGAGAGAGGCTCATTGCGAAGACTGTGGGTGGGGCGGGTATAAGTGCCGGTAGTAGTCATGGGACGGGATGTCAACTCATGACGTGACGTGAGGTTCATGAGGCGTGTAACGTCTGGAGGCGGGTGGGCTGGGCCTCCCCGCCCCGCTCTGCTCGTCCATGAGTTATGGCAGGCTTCCTGTTAAGTGAGTCGTCTAATACTTGCTACGGCACGCCGCGCAAGACGGCAAGTGCGATAGAGACAGAGAGACCCGCTTCCGTGCCGCGTGTGTATACCCGCTTTAATAAAAATGTGCATTCACATTCATTGGTATTTATTCATTAATGGCCAAAATATGGAGACAATTTTAATTTATTTATTTCATTCATACTGAAATAGTTTGACCAAAACTAGAAAAGTTTCTGTGCCTTCGTGTCGCTCGGTGTGGACCACTTTGGTGGACTTGCCCGGATGAATTGCTCGTTGGGATGACCAACTTCTTGGCCGTGGCGCACAGAGGGAGGGAGGGAGGAGGTGGAGGGAGGAGCTTGTCTGTAAATAGATGGCTGGTGTTTGGCCGAGAGGGGGCAGAGGGGGTCGGGGTCGGAGGGGGCTCAGCGACCTCTAGTCAGTCCACTTTCAGGTGCGCTTCGCCCACAAACAGCCTGAGAATAGACGTGTCCCTCTATACGATCCAGCTACGCGATAGTGCCCTAGTTCACTGCCAGAAACAACCATTAAAAAAACTACAGTTTGTCCTGGTCAGTGATTTATGAATGGTGCAATTTGTAAAGTTCGGCATTGACGCGGACGCACCGTACCTTCCATCAGAGTGCGTAGGCGACTATACCGTACCCTGTGCAAAGTTCAGTGGGAAATCTATTTTTGGGTACAGTTGGAAATTTTGGTACTCTCTGTTTTGCTAGTGTAATGCGCGGCCATGCAGGGCAGCGTAGGGGGTGACGCTACATCACATTGGAGTGACGTCACCGGGCGGACGTGTATGAAGGGTTGGGCTGCCCCGCAGTGATGGACGCTAGAGACTAGAAGAGCTCCGGCCCATGGGCGAAGCGCTGCTGTGCGTGGGAGTCAGCTTGCCGGGCTCGTTGCCGGGGCCCAGGCCCAGGCTCTTCGAGGAGTCGTTCCCCGCCGGAAGTGCGATAGACCTATCTCCGTGGCGAGGGGGCGGGGGAGGGGCCGGCGATGATCGGCGGGGAGGGGGCGCGCCCCTACCCCTGGGCGCGGAGGAGGCCGTGGACGGCGTGAGGATGGCGGCCAGCCCCCCGGAGTCGCTCTCCAGCCTCGTGGACGACCTCGACTTGGACCTCTGGGAGGGGCAGTTCGAGTTCGTGGGCTCCAACTTCTCCAACAAGACCGGCCGTGAGCCCGGCCAGGACGGCGAAGACGTCATCACCCCCGGCATGGTGCGGCGCGCGCGGGCCGAGCACCGCGACCAGCAGGATGAGGATGAGACGCAGCAGTGGTGCGACGAGCTGACCGACCAAGTGAGTCAGTCGACAGCTGGCCGCCAGGGGGCGCCACATGTCCGCGCCGCGCCGGCTGCACTACGAGTAGGGCTCCATGGGCAGCGGCGAGGGCAAGGGGCCGTCTTGCCGGCTCGAGCGCCAGCTGCTCTGCAGGTTGTACTGACCCATGTCGTGTGTTGTCTGTTGCAGGTCCAGATGCTGCAGCAGCAGGTGGGGGTGCTGGCTGACAACCAGACCAGCACGGACGAGAGATACACTCGCGCCAAGCAGGACAACGCCGCCCTGCAAGCCAGGTACAGTGTAGTACTTACACTCCCTTGTCGGCGTCGCCACTGGTCGGCTATATAGTACTCGGGAAGTACAAGGCAGTCCCTGCTGCATGGGGTATTGACGAGGCTGTTCTGCTTGCAGGGTGCTGATGCTGGAGGAGCAGCTCAGGGAGACGGAGCTGCGATCCGACGAGCGGCTCCAGGACGAGCAGAAGCGACACCGCGAGCTCATGGTACGCGTCGAGCGCGAGAAGGAGCTGGAGCGGGAGAACTGCATCATCAGGTGAGTGGCCTCTGGGTCCTGGACGTGTACCCCACTTGACGCGCCGCGTGGGCTCGTTGACGGTGCGCGTCGAGGGTGCTCGTCGAGGGTGCTCGTCGAGGGTGCTCGTTGACGGTGGTCGTCGAGGGTGGTCGTCGAGGGTGCTCGTTGACGGTGCTCGTTGAGGGTGCCCGTTGACGGTGATCGTTGACGGTGCTCGTTGACGGTGGTCGTTGAGGTTGCTCGTCGAGGGTGCTCACGACGGTCGTGTCGTTGCAGGCTGCAGACCGCCGAGCTGGAGGCCAGCACGCTGCGGGACGAGATCACTCGGTTGCGACAGCAGAGCGACCAGATGCGCGTCGAGAAGCTGCGCACACAGGAGGCGCTGGTGGACTCGGAGGCAGCGCTGGCCGCGCTCCGAGAGGACGTGGTCCAGCAGCGGGACGCCATGCGGCAGAGGGAGGCCGAGCACCAGCAGCGCGAGCAGGTGCGTGCCTTGCCCTGGCGGTAACTTTATTAGCGAGGAGCAACTCATCTCGAGAGTTACAATCACTGCGCTGGTCCTCGACATGAACTGGTAATGCTCTAGCTGCGGGAGCAGGGCGCTGATTGTCATTCTTATATTTACAGCTCGTTGAGGAGTTGAGCATGGAAGTGGAGAGATTGCGAGAGTCCGCCCTCCGCCAGTCGACAAGAGAGAAGGACCCCGACCAGGCCGCCCAGGTCCTGGCTCTGGAGGCCCAACTAGAAAGACTGCGCGAGGAGGCCCGGTCGCTGCGGGAGGCGAATGAAGAACTGCAAGCCCTCGTGCTCACCAGAGGCATCGAGGAGGGCCGCAATCTCCTCACGGGCGGCTCTTCAAGCCTGGCGGCAGAATTAGAAGCCATGTCACAGGATGAGGTTTGTATAAGAGCAGTTCTTATTTACCCCAAACTATTGAACTAATATCGATTCATTAAATCTACCCAAAATGTTCTTGATGTCTGGAAACACTAGTCCACATTCAACTCAATGTCTTGAGCTACATTTCTAGTTTGCATGATTTGTAGTGCTATGGGGCTGTTCATTCATATCCTTGAGCAAGCATGACTTGGTAGAAAGTAGTTCTTTCTTGGCCTTCCCTCTTCCTACCAGTTGCCCTTTGCACCGTACCTCCCTGTCATGTACATCAAAATAGCCCTTGTGTTATATTTTGACAATTCCAACATTTTACTATCCCAACTTCACTGTAATAATTTCAGTAAGAGTAAATGACCTCTTTCAGTTTTGCTTATTTTTTTTTTTTTTTTCTCTCTCTACAGAATATGGATAATACAGTCGATCAGGGCACAGTAGCAAAGGTATGCCTTATGCATTAATTTTTGATTCAAAGATAGATATATTCTCGTTTTTCTATCATGTATTTGAGGGTGCCTCTGCTTTAAAGATGAATTTGCTCTGATCTCTTCACTCTGGTGCCTGGACCGCTGCTTACTTGTGTCTTTGATTTGGAGCTTGACTATACTTCACTCTTTTCTAAGTCTTTAGCTGTAACATTTTCCTTAAGGCCTTCAGCTGTTTTTTTCTGCAAACTCCTAACATACTTTTTTGCACACTGTCTCAAGTACATGGTTTTTGCTTACAGATGCGTCAAGCTTTAAAAGAGCAGCAAGAAATGAATTCACAACTTCGCCAGTATATAGACGGAATATTAATCAACATTATTGAAAACTATCCAGAGCTCCTAGAAGTGAGGAAATCTTGAAATAAGGACTGCCTGTATTTAAGTTTCAAGATATTCATTGTTTGTGATTGTTATGAAAAAAGGCGCAGTGAAATTTTGAATTAATTTAAGTCAAGATGATTAATATAAGTGACTTATCAAATGAAAGACTTATTCAGAATTTGAGATCGAAAAGATAGTTTATGGATAATTGTCCTAGAGATTTCATTCAAGTCAAATTACTCGACGACCATCCTGTATTGGTTTGTGTTTGGAGTGAGATGAATGTTCCCCTCATGTAAATTATTTTTGGCTCAATATCTTGTCTTCTATCTTCTACCTTACGCTCAAAAATGGTAGCAAATGGATTGAGGTATTTCTTCATCATATTTTGGGAGTGATTTAAATAGAAAAAAAAGATATGATGATTGATGATTTTTTAAAGTTCACGCAGAAACTTTGATGGAGAAGATTTAATAATTGACTAGTCAGGAGAAAATATTGTGCATGTGCTTGTGCTGTGCAAAAATGATGTTTAATACATAAGGCCAATTGTAATTTTTAGACAGACTTAAGAGTTGTTTGAAATTTATTTGATTCTGAAAGATACTGATACGCCAGAATTAAATAACAGAATGTCATTACATATTGTTGTATTGCGCCGAAAGATTTCCATGTTAAACTTGTATCAGTAATAAGTGGTAATAAGCTGGAAGTTTTACATGGCATCTGTGATCAATTTTTCTTCTAAGTGACTTATAACTTTGTAGGGAACCAAAAGATTTGATTCGTTACAACATTTTTTGCCATCAATGCATTATTTTTAGTGAAATGTTGTAAAGGTGGATGTATTTTGATTTTTGTGTAACTTCTCTCTAAATATCTAATGTTAATATTATGTACCTTAAGGACTCAAATAGAGGATTTTATTACTAAATATGTTGCATTGTTTGTTCTCAAAGAGATCTTGTTGTTGTTGTTTTATTGTTAATACAAGTAGGGTGTTAAAACTCTAGTGAATTTATGTTTTTATCACCCAAGCGTCAAGCATGAGCAATCAATTCCTGAAATTTGAAAGTTTTAGCTTTGTAGTTCATGTATGTGATATTTTGTGACATTATAAATAGATGAAGAACCAAGAATGAGTCCTTTGTGGACCAAAATCCATATCTTTCAATTAGAGTAGTTTTTTTTGTCTTGTTTTTTCTATGAGGTATTGTATGATAAAGGAATAAGAGAAGTTGAGGTTTGCGTTGGTGGACAGAGAATAACACTTTTGCAATTCATACTTGTCAGAAAAAAAATTCTGTTTTTCGTTGTCAGTCCTATGAATGGCTGCAGGTGTTCTCAACCTGATTATGAACTGCTGAATTGCCAACACAATGCAGTGTAATTGGTAAGAGAGCCACTTTACTTACTAGTACTTATAGAATCTTCATCTGTATTGCCGACGTTAATGAGATTTTTTATAACTTCTGAAAAAGAAACATTAAAAATAATTCAAGAACAGCTGTAATTTTATTTTTCTTGAGACCATCATGTTCCTTTGCCATGTCAAGTCGGACTCATCTCGCCATGCAAGAAGCGTTGGATGTAGACGACAGGACAGGTGTTAATCTGTCAATTTCATATTTGTGTAAATGAGCGTCAAATGACAAAAATAATCTCCCAAACAGTCAATTATGCAAATGTGTATGTATATGTATGTATACATGTGTATACACACACAGTGTAGCTATATATCCATGAAGATTTATTTTTTTCATGTTGTACTAAATGTATGTATCTTGAATGCTCAATTAAATTTGGTTAAAGCTATGATTTACATTGATGCAAATGTGAAAAAGAGAAGAAAAGCTCAAGTAGTTCATTTAACTTTATTTTCTTCATCATGAAACTACATGAACAGTCACTCAATGAATCAGTTTAACTTCTTCATTGATGCAGACTGAACAAAATACTGTCCAGCAATGCAATATCAAAACTTAAAGGAAACAATGTTCAAGATAGTTCTATTACAAATCATATTTTCTGAGTACTCTTACCACATAGTGGCATACTGGTCACAAGCATGGAAAAATTAGCTTTAAACTACTAAAAAAATCGGATCTACAAAATAAAGAAAAGCTACAAAATAAATAATGATTTCACCAAAACATCATTAAAGTTGGGGTAAAATGACCTAACATCACTAAACTTGAGACACAATCACACTAACAATGACAGAACAAAACAGAGGCGGACTGGCGATCATGTGAGAGAGATTATGGAGTTCGTCTGAGTGCGAGAGAGACATGCCGGCGGAATCGCCGTTCTTGCTTCTCTCTTGCACTCAGAGAAACTCTATTAGTCTCCATTTTAATTGCACGTTCTCAGTCCCCCACCCTGACGTAAAAAGTAGACAAGTATCCAGGCGAGGCAACGGTAATAAAACAGGTTACAGTCTTTTCCTACAATTGAAGTAACAGAGCAACACCCTTGACTAATAAGCTGATCACATAGTTGGGCAAAAGTGCAATACATAGACTAGCATGCCATTAACAAATCAACACTGTACTCCAAATACTACTCAAATAGTATCAGGACAAAAATGAGTTCCTTTACCTATTTTGCTTGCACATAACACTCTAGAAATAATCTTTGTGAAATGTCAAAATTTTCACTGAAGTTAGTGAAACTCAAATATAAAAAGGATGTATTCCACACACTGAATACAATCATATAGAAAGATATAAAATATTATCACTAAAAATTGGCTTCACTGATTTCTTTGTACAATAACTGACTGATAACTTCAAGGTGATTAAAAGATGACAATATCGGCTTGAACATCCTGGGCCGATAATTTATGAGAAGACTTCTCTCAGAGAAGTCCAACACTACAAGATAAGACTAATCAGAGACCTCCCAATCTTCCAATCTCTCCAGATAAAAACCCCAACCCCAGGGGCCATTCACAAATGACACTATTCCTTTTTTATCTCTCTCTGATTTTCCTCTGGAACAGTCCAAAGCCTAATCTTCCTCCTATATTTGCAAGGACAGTCATTCTTCATATGAACCCTTCTCTCACAGCACTGAGTTAGGTGTTGAGCCATCATTTGTGAATGGTCCCTAAAGAGACTGTCATTAATTTTACATGATTAACAACACAGTGTTAAAAAACATGATCACACAAGTTTACATTTAACAAAAATTAAATTTGAAAAACCATAATACACAGTACAAATTAAAATATCTAACAAAAGCAGAACAGTAAAGTCGCAGAAACACAGTGACATCAAACCAACAGCACCGGATGCAAATTTAATGTAACACACCATGTGATCCTGCAAACTTACCTGGACTACAATCAGATATTTCTCTGACTTCCCTTTTCTCCTTACAAGCTTTTAAAGCAAATAAATCCCAGCACCCCATCATTTTCAGAAAATAATAACAGTAAAACAGACTGGCTTGGTGTCCAAAGAATTCAATTGGAAAATCATTGAAGTGTTATAAATAGTACATTGTGACAGGACATTACAAAATGTTGGACCCGTGAATGAAAGTCCTTAATTACAAAAATATTGAATGATTAGAATATTTAAACAAGTTCTTATATCTGACAGAAATTGCAATACAGGCCCATTTCAAATTTAAACAAAAATTATTGATAGAAAAAATGGGGATTTATCAAAACTTAAATCACAATTTCGAATTGTGTTCATCATGATTCTGAACCAACTTCTTCTGCATGAAATACATACATGTACTTAGTTTATAGACATTTACTGAACAACAAACAACAGAAGAGGAAAAATAATGTACAATACTGTACAACATTAACCATCTTGAAACCAACAGCGTATCCTTCTCATCCAAAAACAAAAGTTTTGAGCCACTATATTTCACTATAAGTAAGAGATAATCCTAGCTTTCATCAGATGGTTCAGTGCCAAAATATCGATCACCGAAATTACCAATACCAGGTAAAACATAAAACTTTTCGTTGATTTCCTTATCCAATGCAGATGTCACAATTTGGACATTTGGGAAGGCATAAGCTATGGAATGCACACCTAGAAAGTGAAATTATGTTGTTACAAACTGACAGCATACTGATACCAATGACCAGTGAGTCCACAATTGAGAGTCACCTGATTCAGCCATGAGCAATGAAACAATTAGAATATTCTCTTCCAGAACATCATGATCCAATAGAACACGTATTGCCATCATTGCTGCTGCTCCTGTAGCTACAGTGGCATCCATCAAGACAACTTTGTAGTCCTTAATATCCTTGGGTAATCTTAAGTAGTAAAGCTGCAAATTATCATGTTGAAAATTATTTTGAGTAAACAGGAAGGAAAATTAACAAAAGAGAATAATGAATTGTTATTGATCTTTTACCTCTGGTTCTCCAGTATCAAAGTTGGTTTGAATAAGTATCTTGCCAATACGTATATCTTTACAGACATCACAGACAGCTTGTTCCATAGTCTCACCAGCACGAAGTATAGACACTCCACAGATCTTCTCACTTGCACATCTTTTGCCATTGTACAATACTCCCTGAGGTGTTTCAACTATTACTTCCTGAGACACAGAGTTGAAATCACTTGTAAATCAAAATAAAATGAAAACAGTGAAAGAAGAAAAGAAGTAGAAAAACAGAGCTCAGAAATTTTTACCTTGAAAGGCAAAAGTGAAAGAGCATATTCAATAACAAGGCGGATTAGCCTCTTAGAGTAGAATATGAATTCATCTCGAGGAGTGTCCTTGTTGCGGATAAGTGTGTGTAGGCCTCGAATTTGAGGTGTAGACGGAAGTAAGTGGAGAGAATTAGGCAGAGGCTGACCAATGTATGAATGAGCAAGTTTCTCTCGCAGCTTAAAACCTCTCTGAAATAAATAATAAAAAGTCAGCGGACAGTTGTTTTTATTTTCATTTTTTAAATTTAGATTTGCTACTTGATAAATACCTTTTGAAGCTGAGTGTGAACATGATGAACAATGAGCTCAATTGCAACAGTATTATCTCCTCCTCTTGGAACAATAATATCAGCATGTACCATTGATGGTGCAATGTAGTGAAGAAATGCTGGCTTCACCATGTTACAATACTGCTTTAGCACTCCATCTAATTCTCTGCCTCTTTGAGAAATATCCCTTCGGAGCCTTCGGGCAAGCCTCACATCAGCATCTGTATCTACAAATAGCTTCATATCTAGCATCTGCAAAAGCAAGCAAGACAAACAGTAATCCAAATAACTTCAGTCAATTTAGACTTAACAGGCATTAAAAATACATACCTTGAGGACTTCTGCATTATAGAATGTCAAAATGCCTTCAAAGATAATAACATTTGCACCGTACATTGTTTTCTGTTCCAAAATCAAAAGACATTAGTGAGAGTCCTGTACTCGTACTCCTAATGTCGTGAAAAAATCCAAACAGAAAGTACAAACCGTGCGATTTTCCCGTGAGTGAGTAACAAAGTTGTAGATAGGAACTTCAACTTTTCTGCCCTCTTTCAGCCTCTGCAAAGTTTCTGCCAGCAACTCAAAATCAAAGGCATCAGGATGATCAAAATTATATTCATTCTTCGCAGCTAGATCATGCTGTTTCTCATTTAGAACCTAAAACAAGAATTTAAAATGATTCAAGAACAGTAAATATGAAAGACTGACTTACAAAAATAAAGAATTAATGTAATTCTTAAAGACTACCCCACCTTGTAGAAAGAGTCCATGCTCAAAAGAGTAACCCATGGAACATCTAAAGACTCAATTATCTTCTCGGCAACAGTGGTTTTTCCAGAGGCACTGCCACCACAGATACCTGCAAGAAAATACAAAGATTTTGTTGAAAGGTTTTAATCCTAGACTAAAATGAATAATGCAGAACTCAGAAATAGAACTTACCTATAACAAATGGTTCTACTTGCTGGCCTGTAGAGTCATACCATGGGGGTCTTCCTGCGGTGTATATAGTTCTAGTGTGACTCCTTAAGATGGATTCAGTGCATGTCTTCTTTGATGACTGGGATAGAGATGTAGAACGCTGCCTCCTGGAGCGTGGAGATTTCTGCGAACCTAGAAGAAGACAAATATTATCTGATGACCCATTACTTCAAACTAATAATGAGAGAGTTAGTAGAAGCTCAATACGAGACTCCTCTCTATTGGTGTTGGCCTCGAGAGTAACGATGCCTCACAAACCTGTGGATGCCGGTCGCGGAGATGGGGGTGGAGGGGATTGAGGAACTGCATACATATCAATGACATCATTATCTTCGTCACCAATTACATCTGAAAAACCTCTGTCATCCTCACATCTATCACTGAAACAAAAGTATGAATACAAATATTAGCATTAAAAACCACGTCCAAATTCCCTGCATAAAGGTATAATTATATATATGGAATATGAAGGTAATGCTGAATTAGAAAGCACATGACAACTTATACTGAAAGACGGGGTAAGTGTAAAAAAATACAAAAAGTCTTTCTGCTAGCAAATGGCAAAGTTTAATTGTTTTTAAATCCTCAACACATTACGTATTAACAACTAGCACTTAAATGAATGGCCAGCATGTTATGGGATACGAATGCGGAAATTTCTGTAAGCCTTTTTGAAGTATTTACGTCTCTACAGGTTTCTACGCTTCGGTAACAAAGCAGAAAGCATGGTGCGTCCGTCATGCCGAGCACACATGTATCAACCCCTACTTCCAAGTGAAGGGGGTTGTCTTCGTCAACCTGTGGTAGGCAGACGACAGTGACGGGGCAACTCATGTTTTAAATGTGGAGGTTCAATGACATACCTGTCGGAACTGGCCGAGCTCGGCGGGTCGAACTGCTGTTGCTGAAAAGTGGCAGCCATCACTGCATTATAATAACCTGCAACGCCTGCAACCCCCAATACAGAGATTTCGTCGGGTGTTGTTTGGCAGAGAAGGGACCGGCCAAGGGGACCTTTCACTTTATGGTGTGAATATTGGAGAGAAATGTTATCGACACAACATTTCGTCATAGCATATCTATGAGAAATTTCCTCTGCGGAAGTAGAGAATGAAAAATTGAATCGCGTAATAAACTAACAACTAACAACGTGGGTCTGCGTGTGTGTGAAAATAAAGTGATAATTTTGTTAATATATTTGTAAATAATGGGTGATTCTCGTGTACACAATGTTAGGTTTTACAATGTCGAGCCAAAGGCAATACATTGTATGTCATACGAACCAAATCATAGAAAGTTGGCCCTCTCAAGGCGAGTAAAATACTTAAGAATAGGTTAGGTATTCCTGAGGATTGCTAAACATGCCGCAAAAATTTTGTTTGAATTCTTTTTTTTTTTTTTTTTTTTTTTTTTTTTT
>CABIKL010002636.1:0-12243 GCA_902196195.1 Aptinothrips rufus
AAAAAACAAGGGCATTTTCCGCCTCTTTGCGGCACTGGAACATAGAGTTGCGCAGCGTGAAATTGTTCTTTTCTTTGCGGGCGCGGGGCGGGGCGGGGCGGGGCGCTGGTGCAGCGACTGGCTGGCTGGGAGGGTGTGGTCTGATTGATTGATCGACTGATACACCTCGCCTCCACGCGGCGCGGCGAGCTGTCTTCAAACCGTCTTCTTCAAGCCATGCCCGAGCTGAGGTAGGTGAGGTGAGGTGAGGTGTCTGTCAATGAGTTTGCTACAAGAGCCCGCCTCGCTCCATCATGGCCAGCCAGCCGGCCACGGCCAGCCAACGGCCACGCCACGCCACGCTACGCCACGCCAGCCCCATCACACAAATGGGCGATGACCGATGCGCCATAAAATTTGAGATGTCTTCTCGAGTTTCACGGCGCATGGTTCATTACACGCGCCTCGTCGTGAGTCTGGAGTCCAGCCCCGCCCCGGCCCGCCAGGCCTGCCTGGAGCTGGAGCAGCGCGCTGGAGCTGGATAGGATGGATGCAAGCGGGGCTGTAATGGCTTGTCTTGTCCCACGCTGCCCGGGCCGGGCCGGGTCTTACATTGTCGCATGGAGATGCGGCGCGGCCCTGGCCGGCGGGACCCTGTAGACCATAGGACGAGCACCTGGATGTCCGCGGGTAGGGCGGGAGGTGTTCTCGCACCTGTAATATCCGCAGGGGCTGATAGGCCGCCATTAATACACGATCAGCTGCTCTCCACTCCACCGCCAGCTATCGCTCTGTGGGCGATAAACGTGCCCGGGGCCTATCGGCTGCGGCGGCGAGGCTATGGTAAGAGGGGGGGGGGGGGGGGGGGGGGGGGGAAAGCAGTGCCGAACCGCCCCGCGGATAAGTGACTTTTAAACCACCGACACCGCGCGGCGGCCATTCGCTTGTACAGCTCTAGCTGCCGCTTTATTGTTGTGCCGCTGTCATGGTTTATGACGGTGAATCTCGCGCGAGCTACCCCCGCCCCGCGCCGCCACAGCCCGGCGGAGCTCTCTCTCTCTCGCTCCGCGGGGGCGCGGGGCCGTTTGTACGAGTTGTTCCTGGCTTGTACGAAGTTTGAACGCTCGCTCGGCTCGGCGTGGCCCGTGCAGCCGGTGGGCCATAACAACATAATAACCCGCGCGGCACTAACAGCCTCGCCTCTCTCCGACCGGAGGGCGGGGCGGGGCGGGGCGGGGCCGGGAATTAACGCAAAGCGGCAACAAGCGAGCTCAGCGCGTTTTGCAGTTAGCCGCGTGTGGCGGTGTGATCCGGTAAAGTGGCAATATAGCCCGTGCTCTGCGGCACAGTGGCTGCAGCCTGGCCCTATACCGCCGGGCTATGCTGCCTCGGATTAGCTTGCCGAACGCGTCAGTCTGTGATCCAACAGCGCTCTGAACACACCGATCAGCCATCTCCGATAGTCCCCAAGTCAAGTTGTTTGGTACGACTTTTATCAAGCCTTTAACCGTATAACCAGCGCAGCGGGTCTTATATGCCTCGCCTCGCAGCTGCCGCCGCCCAGGAAGCTGATTGCTCCCCTCCCGCCCTCCTGGACCCGCCCCTGCGGGACCCTGTTCGACTCCAGGTGGAGGCGGTCACAGTCCCGCCGCTCGGCGCGCCGCAACTTAAACAACAACTTTTTGCTCTCTTCCCCGAGCCAATCTCAAGCGTTATATTGTCACACTTTAGAAGCGTTTGATGATGGAGGGCTGTGCCGAACCGTGCCGAGCCGCGCCGCGCCGCACCCGGGGCTGCCAGCCGACGCGTAGCCGTGAGATGAAGAAGCTGTCGAGTCACCCCCCTCTTGTTTCTTCTTCTTCTTCCTCTTCTCAACTTTACGCGCGCGTAGGAAATGATTTCACGCGCAGACCCCGCTTTATCACCGAACTGGAACACGCCGAGCAGGGCGGGGCGGGGCGGGGCAGGGCAGGGCAGGGGCGGCCCGACGCGACCCCGTGAGACTCCATCCCCACAAACTAATAAAGCGAAATCCACAAATCCGCTGGAATCTATCAGAGCAGCGTGGAGGCACGGCGGCCAGGAAATTTGAATAAGCCATCCCGAGGACACGAGATAGCGCGCCGACGCCGAGGAGGAGGCGTGCGGGGCGGGTTGGGGCGGGGCGGGGCGCGGCGGGGTCGTCCTCTCTTTAAATATATTTTTGGCAACTTCTCTCTTCTTATTCTTTCCGCCGTCGCCGCACCGCCACCCTCCGGGCGTTCGATGATCATCGACGTGACGTGTCTTCATTAAAACGTATACCCCATATCACGCGGTGGCGCCACCCACCCGCTACATCCTCGCGGTCTGGTGGGGCGGGGCGGGGCGGGGCGGGGCGGGGCGGCCCGCTTGGGATTCGCTGCTGGTGCGCCCTTTGAGGAGCGGAGGCTCCGGTGGAGCGGAGCGGCCTATTAGAGGCTCACAAGGCCTGGCCTGGGGGTGGCTCGGCCGGGGTGGGGGTGGGGGCGGTGGCAGAGTGTTATCACGTCGGACACATGGTCTTCCGCTGATTTTTTAATCCCCTGCACAGTTGACTTGTTACCCTGCCGGGGAGGGAGCGAGACGCTATACTCCTAGTTTATTCACGACCCTCATCAGATCACTCAGCCCGGGCCAGCCAATCATAGGCAGGCAGGCGAGGGGCGGACGAGGGAGGGAGGGAGGGAGGGAGAGGCGGAGAGAAAAGAAAGAGAAAGAGAGCGTGGCGGCGGCTCGTCGTGCTAGGCCAGGATGGACGCAAGTTTGTAATCAGCCGCACCACCCCTCGATCTACTCCGGCTATATCACCAGCAATTTTTCATTCGGCGTCGTCATCGTTCGTTGTAAGTGGACGTCGGCGTCGAGAGGCGTGGCGTCCATTGCCGTGACTGGCATTCCATTCGTGTGACTGCGACACGCATCCAGTGCTAATGAAAGCCTGTGTAAACACGCGGCGAGGGCTGGGGGCGGCCAATATAGCGTCTGGAGGCGGGGCGGGGCGGGGCCGGGCGGGGCGGCAGGCAAGCCCTGCATTTGTTTTTCAAATCAGGCTCTTACCTCCCGTCACGTGACCTGGGCGGCGTCTCATGTTTAGTACGGTGCTTTGAAATGAGGATCACATGGTGATGGCGGCACTCCACGCAGCACACTGCCACCCAGCCAGGTGGGGGTAGGTGGGCCCGACCAGAGGCTAGCCCAGCCCAGCCCTGCCACGCAATCACATACAGCCTTGTTTACCCGACGGCTAGGGAGGGAAGGAAGGGTTCCAAGATAAACTGCCCGCCCCCGCCCCGCCCCGTCACTCCCTAGCGAGCAGCCATGCGTTGGTGGAATGACGAACGTTTATGAAATCCACCCCCACCCCGCCCCTACACGCTTCTCGTGCGTTCACAGTCAGCGGGTCACGTGCTTATTGCGAACACCTGATCGGCTGCCAGACACCTGTTCTCCATTAGCGTCCGCGATGTATCAAACACCTCGAACATTGCTGGGCGGGCTGGGCTGTACCTATCAGCGTGGCTCTGCACTCTGCCACCTACCTTATTTCGAGTGGTTTCAGGGCGTGGCGTGGCGTGGCGGGGCGGGGCGGGGCGGGGCGGGGCGGGGCGGGGCGGGGCGCTGATTCAGAAGGCAGTAGACTGAGCATGTCGACTGGATGGGCCGGGTCCCTCTCCCCCTTCCAGCGATCTTCTCCTCAATTTTCTCTTTTTCTTGTTTCAACTCTCAACTTGGAAAATATACGCGGATGTTCACAACCGAAGATTCCAATTGAAGGGACCCCGGGAGAGGAGGGGCGCGGGAGTAGAAGAGAAGTTGACCGGAGTAAGACTCCCGGAGCTGGGAAAACACAGCCATTGGCTTCATCGTAATAAGGGCTAGCTGGCGTCTCGTCGCTTATTTACCCTGGTCTCGACATTATACAATCTCATATTATCATTCGCTGCGATCCAATCTTCTTTCTGATATTGTTTTTAAGACTGCTCTCCTCTCCTCTCCTCTTCCCTTGCCTCTGCAGACTTGCAGCCAACACGGCCGGCTCACCGAAGCAGAAGTTATAGCATAATTCTGCCCTTTCTTATCTCTTCAGTTCATTTCCTTTCCCCGCCGTTCCATTTTCCATCCAATCGTTTCGGGGCGATTCGTCTGCTGCTCTTATTTCTTTCCCTCCGCCGTGTTTGTTCTACCCTCCGCAGTGATGCTGTGTCGCGTCGCTCGCTCCCCAGTTGCTGGCTCTCCCCGCCACGCCCCACCCCACCCCGCCCCGCCCCGCCCCGCCCCAGCCGCACGCCACTTCCTTTACGTTAACATAATTTATAGGTGAACACGGGAGCCGAGCTCTCTCAGTACAGTACCTCGCTCGAGCCTTCGCCTCGACAAGTTGCTCTGGGCTGTGACGTTCCCCTCTGTCTCTCTGTACCGATCGCTGAGAGTTGCACGTTCAAGAAAACATGGAGATGTATATTTACTAGTTAGCAGTGCCCGTGCTTCGTTACTTTACGAATTAATCGCAGCCGAATTAGGTATTATGTTCGTGGTTGAGTCGTTGGTTTCGTGGCTCCCTACTCCTCGGAGTCGCTCGCTGCGGACTCGCTTTTATTATCTTGACACAAGGGCCGAAGTTCCAGCAGCATCCATGAAATCTCTTCTCGTGTGCCGCGCGCTGAGGAGGTGGTGGTGGAGGTGGGAGGGAGAGGCGGGGTTAGCAAACCGTGAAGGAACTTGTCGCTGCTCTAACGTGTACCTGCCGGGGTGTGACGCTGAGAGGGCACAAGTCCCCGCCACGCCCCGCCACGCCCCGCCACGCCCCGCCACGCCCAGCCAACCCCATCGACACGCAGGCGGCAACGCCACGCCACGCCATCAGACGGCTGCATTCGGCTCAAGTGAAAATGGAAGTCGTATATCCCCTATTCAACATGGCTCCCAGTTCTGCCGTCGCGTCGCGTCGCGCCGCGGGCGACAATGCTGATGTTATGAAAACACGCCTTGCGGATGCGGCGCTGCTAGCGTGCTGCTAGGGGCGGGAGCGGCGCGGCGCGGCGTGGCGTGGCGTGGCGTGGCATGGCGTGGATGGGGCTTGTAGCACCACATCACTACAGCGCCCAGCCCCAGTCCCGTCTTACTCAGCATGGATTCCTGCTGGAACATTATTCCCAAGCAGTATCTGGGCTGCTCTGTTGGGGTCGTCCCGGGTCGTCCCCATAGGCGTGACGTCACGAACAACGTCGAAGGAAATTGGTAAACATTTTAACTCGTTTCCCACTCGTAGTTACGTTGAGCTGCATGATGTCGTGCCCGCTCTCCAGTCAGCAGCGTCCATTATTCGTGAGTACAGAAAGACGTGGACACTCAGTACATGACGAGGGGGCGACGTACAAGTGCCGCGGTGTGACGTCATTTCCACCGCGTCCGGTCGGGTCGGGTCTGGCGCGGGCTGGGTGTGTCGCAGCGGGACTCGGGGCGGTGGAGGGTTCACAACCAAGGCTCCTGATGCATAATTAATTTTTCGAGCAAAGTTGAATGCAAAACAAAGACTCCTGCTCTGCGCTGCGGCTTGCTTCAGTGATTAAAATGTAGAACCGACACTTGCTGTCTGTCGTCGACAATGGCGTTATTTTCCTCGGCATGTCGCTCCACGCGGGGTGGCTATGCTACCCAGAGGTCGGCTATGCCTTCTCGACTCGTTCTCTCGCGGCAGCCCCACCCCACAGGTTCGCCGGCCAAGGAAATAGACCATGTCTTTCAATATCAGCGCGCGGGAAACAATAGCAGCGCGCGGGAATTAACTGTCGCAAACGCAGGGCTCGTAACGAGCTGGCTTTGAGCGGTGCTCGAACGAGACTTGATGTTCCTGTCCTTCTGTTCCAGGTACGGCATGGACCTGAACGGAGCGAGACGGAAGAACGCGACGCGGGAGACGACGTCCACCCTCAAGGCGTGGCTCAGCGAGCACAAGAAGAACCCCTACCCGACCAAGGGCGAGAAGATCATGCTGGCCATCATCACCAAGATGACGCTGACCCAGGTGTCGACGTGGTTCGCCAACGCGAGGCGGCGGCTCAAGAAGGAGAACAAGATGACCTGGGAGCCCCGCAACAGAGTGGAGGACGACGACGACAACAACAACGAGGACGACGATGATCGGGACGAGAAGGCCAACAAAGACAACCTGGGTGAGTGTGCTGTACTGTAACTCTGTCGGGATCGTCCTTTGATTGGCTGCCGGCGAGCCGCTCCACCCTCTGAGTTAGTAAACATCGCGACCCCGGAGGGGAGGCGCTAGGGGGGGGGGGGGGGTGATATTGACGCCTTCTGCTGGAAACAAGGCCGCGGATCTTTCCGCTGCGTGTCTTATTGACGCCCGCTATGACGAGCGATATTAGACGGATTCTGTCCCCTCTCCTCTCCTCTCCAAGCTTGGGACAGCCAATAACGGCTGGATTGGACGTGGCGGGGCGTGGCGGGGCGTGGCGGGGCGCGGTGTCGTGTTCCAGCTGTCTGACGCTCGGTCCGTGACGGTCTCATCCCTGCCTGACGCAAAGCCGCGCCATGTCACTCGGGTATCCCTGCGGCGTCATCTGGGGTAGGGCTCGCAGCCCCCTGGATGTAGGCAAATTCTGACAATCCCTTACCTCACACACGCCCTCTCCCTTCTCAATTGCCACCTGCTGACTTGTGTGCTCTCTGCTTTCAGACTCTAAGGACTCGGGCACCGCGAGCAGCGAGGATGGTGACCGGCCAGCCAACACCAGGCCGGCGGGCGACACGGGGTCCGAGTGGTCAGAGTCCCGCGCGGACTCGGGTCCGGACTCCCCGGAGCTGGTGGCGGAGCGACCGCCCTACCCCCACCCGCTGCACCCCGCCTACCACGGCCTGCCCTTCCCTCCGGGCCGCCTGCCGCCGCCGCCCACCACGCCGCCCACCAGCGCCACGACGGGGTCGTCGACGCCAGGCAAGCCCCGCATCTGGTCGCTGGCGGACATGGCGTCCAAGGACAGCGACGTGCACCCGCACCTGACGCCGGGAGGACCTCCCCCCGGCCACCCGGGCTTCTACCCCAGCCCGGGCAAGCTCATCTCCCCCCTGGCGTCCAGAGGCCTGCCCCAGGGCCTGCCCCACCCGCACCTCCACCCCTCGGCCGCGGCGGCCATGCACGCGGGCAGCTACGCGGCGCGGGCGGCGCAGCAGGAGTTCTACCGGTCGTTCTACGGCTCGGCGGCGGGCCACCCCTTGGGGGCGGCGGGAGGCAGCGCCGCGCTGCTCGAGACCTACTCGAGGACGTTCGGCGGGGTGCCCACCAACGGCGCGCCTCCGCCCCCCGGCATGAACCCGCTGTCCTCCGTGCTATCCAAGGCGGGCATGGCCGCGGTGGCGGCCGCCGTGTCGGGCGCGGACAACCACCCGCTCAACGGCATGGCCTCCGTCAACCCGGGCGCGTCCTCCTCGTCGTCGGCATCCTCGGGGTCCTCGGAGCCGATGCACGCCAAGCTGGCGGCGTCCTCGCCCGTGTCGCTGAGCAAAGCCTGACCCCTACAACCGGTGGCTCTGCCCGCCAGGCGCCTGTAGCGCTCCGCTACGCGCCGCTCCATAGTGCTGTGAAAGTTTAAACGTACTGGCCCATCGTGGCATTCGTTCTAGTTACCGATTATAAAGAGTGTTATAGTATTTATTATGTGAGTTGGGTGGCGGGAGGGAGGTAGGGAGGACTCTGCAGGGAGCGGGAACCCCGCGTGACGCGTCGCGCCAGCCAGGCGGACACTTCGTGTGAGCCGATGTGACGAAGAGAGAGAGCCGAGAGAGACTCTTTGAATAGCTGCTTTTGCGCATTGAAGGCAGTCCTATTCCTGGGGTTCGCTGGTAATCAATTGAACTAATTCCTGACATTTAGTTGGAAATTGCAATGTGGCTGTCTCATTGTAGTACCGCTCTCTTGGCGTATTTAAACCTCGAGTCATACAGACAAACAAAATATTAACGCCAAAAACACTTCTAGAATACGTGAAGGACAATAATTGTTTTTTAAACCAAAGCTTATGTTAATAATTTTAAACTTTTCGGATTGTTCTAAACAAGAAATTGTCCATCATGTGCTAATTTTGAAATGTTCACAGTTTGAAGTTTACTGTTTTAAGGTAATCCATGAAAATGAACTGTACATTACATGTAGATGTGCAAATAAGGAAAATGTTTTGTAAGTATCATTGTAATCTATACAATTATGAACGCCTCTCTGCTCTCATTTGTATCTTTGTTGCTTAAATATATTTATTTGTGGTTGCTCAGAGTACAACATTTATATATAAATTATGTTTTGTATTTCACATATATGAACGTATGTGTTGTAAATCTTGAACACTTGTTGTGATTAGTCTTTTGTTTCACACGAATGATCTGCCTTGTTTGAACGGGTGACACGTTGTTTCCCTCTTTGTTGGTCTGTTTTTATTATTCTTCGGTACACCCGATCACTTTTATGTAAGTATATGTACTTATGTGTCAAAGATGAACGTACATAGATTAAATGCATTATGAGTGGTGAGATATTATATATATGAACCTACTGTAGAATGATTTTCGACCTTTACCCCTTTTATCTGTCTCTAGTAACGTTAACATTTGACACTAATAACCCTTACCAATTGATCATCACTTGAAAGACATCAAGTATGACCAACTATTGGGGATTTGGGCCATCATATCTTACTGACGGAATCAAAAAAGAATGTAAAACGCCCTCTTCATCTTGTTACGCACAGACTTCTAAACCTCAGAACAGCGGCATTTGCGTGAGAAGTGGAGACTCGGCTCTTCTGAGGACTAATGCCCAAACCACTACCATTCGGGAGTAGGCAAACGTCCAGTGATGATGAATATCTTCTGTCAGCGACAGTACAGTTAAATTTTGACATTTCAAGCCGCTCTTGCTTCTTCATCAATTGCAAAGTTGAGCAACCCAGGGGCGCAAATGGTCTATCTGGGCGTACTCTGCCAGGCTTACCATTTTTGAAGAAAATCTGAAAATTTCAGTTTCGTCTCAGAGTCGACCTTCGGACGTCCTAAGACCTCTGAACCTCACGAGACAAGACGAAGAGGGAAAGCCAGCTGGTGCTATCCGCGCTAACTACAAAGCTGTCAAAATCACTGATGGTGCCATTTAAACATTTCAGTTCCATTTTTTGTAAACATCTTTAAATCAGTGCCTGGTCCTTGGAATTACTTGGCGGCCGTTGTCTTCAAAGCGCGACTTTGCGACGACCTTATTATAACAAAAGGCAAAGGGATCCTCAACAACGCAAACTACTTGTCAGCTTCCGGCAGGTAATGAGACAGTGATCGTCCTTCTAATTAGCACCCGGTGCAAGTGTCCCGTATCTTCCCCACCAGCCTACCCCGCTCTCTTTTCTTTTCGACGGCCGAGAACTCTGATACATATTTATTTCTTGGACCATAAAATTTCGGGAACACGAAAAGTGAATTAAAGTGTCGGCGTGTCTCTGTGTGTAAGCGAGCGAGTCTGGAGTGAGAGAGGGAGGAAAACGGGATGAGAGTCAGAGAGAGAGAGGGAGAGAGAGAGAGTCAGACTATGAGCCGGTGAAACGTGCTCGAGGTTACGGGTCGACATCGACGACATCGGGACAAACAACGCTCTTGTATGTCGCGGATGATGTCGGGTGGAGCATGCGCGCGTGAGCTAGGATCCCCCCCCCCCCCTCCCCCCCTTGCCCCCTTTCCGCTGCCACCTTATCTTTGTGCGGCCCCTCTTGTTCCCCCTGTGACCGCCGGCGATTATCGATGTCACTTCGCGGCCTCGTGACCAGACTAGAGAAAGTGGTTTATCTCGCTGGAGCCTCGCTGGAAGCCTTTTAGCCTTTCAGACCGATGGCGGGTGCACGCTGAACTTCCCAGTCGGTAGGCAGCAGGTCTGTACAACAAGTAGCCCATGAACCGTTATCTGCGCAGCTGAGTAGCGCCGAAGACTTCGTACTTTGAACCAGCAAATCGCTTTCAAGTCAATGCACGTAGATGTGACAAAGTTACGAGCAATTATGTTACCATGACAGCTGATCACGATTTTCAACGGACCGTCATGGCAACAACCTCATTTCGATTCGTCGTGAGTGTTCGCTGTGAGGCATGTGAGGGCGCTTGCATCCTCCCTGCTCGCCAGTTTACGATCTCGGGAGATCACGATTCCTTCAAATTAACCCATTCACGTTCGTTCTTACTCCCATGGTGTTGTCTTCGGCAATATGAGCGAGGGTATGGGGACAGGGCCGGGCAGGTAGACCCACCCCCTCTGTCGTCTGAAGCGCCTCTACCGCTAAGGTGCTCAGAACGACGGCGATACCCCGTGCTGCTCGGCAACCGGCCGTGCAACGCCGCGCTACGCCACTCCCTCTCATCGCCTGTAAACTGCGAGCAAGCAGTGTGCGTGAGGGCGCCTGTTCCACAAAACTAAGTGGTTGTCATTAGAAACCAATTCAGCTTGTAATATCTCATGGCAGCAGGATACTCGCTCAGACCAGTCCACATTGTCCCGGGGAGCGGCCATAAAACTCGACGAGTCGTAACATTGTCGTGACGACTAAAACAATACGCCCCATCCTGCCCTGCCCTGTCCGATGGCCCCACGACCACCCCGCCCTGGCGCGGTGGGAGGACGACCCGTCTTGTGCGTCTGTTTTATGTCGAACGTGGGCTCCGCGCACCAGGAGCAAAAGCTGAGGGTCTACTCTCAACAGGCTGACGGACGGGTCTAGTACCTCTAACGCTTTTACATCTAATCAGGTATCTCTCAATGAAATCCATCTTAAATATAAGAGGTGTTTCCGCTGTTGGACTGATGCAAGAAAATTTGAAATTTTCGGATTTGCCTCAAAGTGGTAAGGGTTGATCCTCTGGATGGCCTGAGACTTCTTAATTACATAATAGCAGCATTTCTTGAGAAATAGTGCGACTCCTCTTTTGCCGATGACAGTGAAGTAAATTTTGACCTTTGAAGGCGCTACTGACGTTTCGCTAATTGATCAACCCATGTGCAACCAAAGAGACCACTTGCGCACAATGGGTCGATCAAATTCGCCATTTAGGAAGAGTCACTATCGTCAAATGTTAAAATTTGCTGGAACTCGGTTAGCAGAGTGGGTATCGCGTCCGACTTCCACGTGGGAGAGAAGCGTTCAATTCCCGCTAAAGCTGTGTTTTTTTCGTTTTTTGCGACTGGCTGGATTTAGGGCTATAATTCTGGCTGCCGGACCACCGGGCCGGCCGCGCCCCCGGCCAGGCCACCTGCGGCAGCGCTGAGGTTGCTGATCTTCAATCTTCATAAATTTGTGTTGGTTAACATGAGTGTTGATCCTGATCCTTCAGCTAAGCTAAAGGGAGATTGGAGCTAAATGCTAAATTCGCTCCAATATTCCAAAATTGTGCAGGCAGGCCTCCCCTTCCAGGAAGTTGATATGAGGAGGCCCCATCATGTCGCACACGTGCTCGAGTTGTGGTCATCTGTCACGAGCATCGACATCACGTGCACCCGAGCACGGTTGGGGTGATTAAGCGCCTGTGCTATATCTTCTTCGCGACCAAAGGTGTCAGCGAGCGCTAAGGAGCTAAGCAGCGACGCCATCTAGCGGTGGCGAATTTCGGCAACTCACATCCTAATAGATACCGGGCCGTGACCACCGACACTAGCGCGATATAACGGGCACAACGCTGGAAGTCCTCGACAGATGGCGTCGAGGCTCACCTTCCCATTCTGTGATTCAAGAGTTTGGGGGAAAGAAGCGCCGGTGCTATGTGACGGCGCCAACGACGACTAGTCAAAATGGCGGACTAGCCGGGCCAGCCATCGCGCTTCTCTCGCCGAAACTCTTGAATCACAGAATGCAAAATCGCTCCTCGCGAAAACAAAAACGTGCTATATCACCAAAACGGTTAGGACTTCGAAATAAAAACGGTTGAAATTTTCGCCCTTCGATCTTGCGATCTCGCGATCGATGGCGGTGGGTGCTCCACGCCGGCACCCACGCCGGCAGTGGGTGCTCCGCACCCACTGACTCTATCTCATGCTAAAAGTGAGAGTGAATGGGATTCGAACCCGGATCTCCCGCTCAGGGTTCTCTGACCACGACACCACGACAACTGCGCTACCGGAACTTCATGTACAAAGTGCAGACAGACATCAGTCTGCTCTTTGGTGACGTTCATCTCTACAGCAAAGGCTATGGTACAAGGAGATCAGGA
>CABIKL010002637.1:0-12241 GCA_902196195.1 Aptinothrips rufus
ATTTTGTGCCTAACTCACGTATGTTTACAGAAATGGATAAGCAAAGACAAAATTGTCCGTGGGTCATTTAGCGTGTAGCGAGCGGCCGACTCGCCCCATAATACTCTCCACACTAACAGAACCTGCTCTATAATTAGGGCGTAGTACAAGACGAGCGACCCCACTTGGCGCGATTCTCACTGACCGGAAGCGGGCCGGAAGCGGGCCGGAAGCGGGCCGGAAGCGGCCCCGAGGGTCCGCACGGAAGCGGGCGTGGGCGGGAGGGCAGGGCATGGGGCTGTGTAGTTTGGGCCTCGTCCATATACAGCGTGACCGACTTTAGGCTCCTTTTTGACCACCTCTTGCCCACCTCCGTCCGTGCCCGATCTGACCGAACGTTGACGTCTATTTTAGACAGGGCCGTGACTTTGGACTGCGCTGCCCCTATCCCCAAACAGATCACGTTTCTTACGGCCGAGCCCGAGCCTTTGGTATCAAAGCTACCTGCAGCGGCTCTCTGTGAGCGACACCTCTACGCCACAGGTGCCACAGGTCCTACATTGTTACATGTCTGTGCCATGGGGATGTCAAACAAGTCCAAACGGCAAATCAGAGATAAAGCTCTGATTGGGATGAAATCGATTCTGGCTATCCAAAGAACTGGCGTTTTCTCTCTTCGTTAGCATGCCGTGCCGTGAGAGTCCGTGTCATCAAGGTGGATGGAGGAAGGTGTCGGCGCTCGGGGTCTATTGACGCGCGCCAATCTGACTCGGTGGAATCGGACTATCAGCCTGCTGAGAGGCAAACCTCAGACAGCTGTGTTGTGATGTGTTGCCTCTCAGGCTGAATAGTCCGGTACCGGCCGGGTCAGATCTGGCGCGCGTCAATAGACCCCGAGCGCCGACACCTTGTCCGTGTGGAGTGGGAAGGTGGGAGCTGGGAGCGCCTGGGAGGCAGGCAGCGAGAGCACACCGATGTCGGCCGGGCATGCCTACCCCGTCCCTCCAGGAGCTCGGCGCTCGCCGGCGGAGAACGAGAGAAAGCTTACACCCTTACTTCCTTACTAACGAATTCGGCGGTTTGTTCATACACTACAAACAAATCCCAACGGTCATAACGTACTAACAAAATTCGTTCGTATTATGAACGAAATCGTTAGTATTACTAACAACTTTCTTCGTAATACAAACGATTTTGTTAGTACGTTATGACGGTTGGGATTTGTTTGTAGTGTACGAACGATTTGTTAGTAAGGAAGTAAGCATGTAAACACTATTTTTAAGATGAATTTTAACACACTTTCAATTCCAGTGTCTCCTGGTGGTGGAGTTGCGCTCTCAGCTCACCCGTACGGGTAAAATTATCATCTGGCAATACACAGCGCGGGGTGTGTCAACAAGAGTAAATATTACTGTTTTAAATGTCGGTGTGGGAAAATGCTGGGCAGTTTTGTTGGTTCACGATAAATAAACAATTAAAGCTCTTATTTCACGTTCATGTACTTAATTTGTACCAAGGCTATATCACAAAATATCGGTTATTACCGTGCTTTACTCGCATGCTGCTTGTGGTTTGTGCAGCCTTTTATCAGGTGTGCATCTTCAAGAAATATCTCGTCGAGTGACTGAGGCTGCTCGGAATACTATTTTACAGCATCGTTCGATCTCTCCTGATTTCAGATCTTTCAGTGTCAAGCTGCAGATCTACCGGACAACTTTCAGTTGCTGTATCTCCTCGGGAACATGGCCAAGAGGTGAGCTGTGGGTTGTGTTGCGTCCCTCCGTCGTTGTGACGCGGTTGATACGACCCCCACTGTGACACGAAGCCTTCTTGGCACGGGGGTTCCAACACTGCGAAAACTTTGAATCTGCCTCACCAGTACAAGTGCGAATTCGGGAGTCTTCGCTGGACGGCGGTTACCAAAACTGCTTGGCCACCAGGCCGGATTGGCGCATTGGGCTTTGCTTAGGGGGCGGTTCTCTTTCTGCTCAAATTGTTGTTGAATGTTCAGTTGCGAAGTGATATCTTGCTTTCTACGGCTTGTTTTAATGCAGGGTTGTGATCAGTCAGGATAGTCGGGAAAGTATGAGGAAAATTCTTGACAGAGGTAGGATATTCGGTCGGGCAGGGACGTAATTAGGAGCCTCAGGAGGGGGAGGCGGTTGGATTGAAGGTTGCCAAATCTTTACGGCGGGTATTTTTTTGGCGAGGGCCGAGGGCTCGTTTTGTCAGGGTGCTTTTCGTTGCCATTATTCAGTGCTTTGGATATAGACAACTCAGCAGTGCAAGACTTCTCAATATCTAGAATTTCGTTGTCATTTTCTTTGTGTGCTGTACCTGCAAACGCGATTTGTCTAAAAACACTCTTATTCCAAAAGCGACGAACAGTGTTCTTCAGAAGCGATGACGTTTTCATCACATATACATGCATCATGCATGTCATAAGCGATTAAATTTTGTATCGCACATTTTGAGCATTGATCATCACCAAAGGATGGTATTCATAAGATTCATCACTTGTAAATATCATCGCTTTCGATTTTCGTGAACTCATGTAAATTTCAGAGCACCGGTTTTACATCCATGAATATTTTCAAGTGAACGTAGCCAGAAAAGTTGACCATCTGCATGTATGAAATTAAAGGTCGTAACCGACCACTTTCGAAAAAGAAGAAGTAGAAAGACAATATACATATTGTTTTACTTTGAGCTTTATTCGCGCTCATCCGCGAAAGGCGCCTTCATGTTAGGGTCAGTGTGGGTAATAAGTGCACATGGTAAAAACAGAACACCCCTCTGGAGCCGGTATGGTATTCGAAACCTGGACCTGTACGTTGCGATTTATTTCGTCTGAAGTGTTTGTCATGATCTCACATCAGTGGTCACGCGCAAATTTTTTGGTTCAAATACCGGCTTTAGAGGGGTGTTCAGTTTTTACCATGTGCACTTACTACCCACTCTCACCCTACGTGAACTTGGACTGTAAATGAAAGTGCAATACTTTTAACACAAAACAGTGCAATGAGTTCCAAAGTGCGATTCCCCAAAAGTAATGCACTTACAGACGCAATATGAATCTTTCATTGCACGTTTAATGCGACAATTAAAAGTGCGATGCAAGCTCAAATATACAGCATTTTCAAGGCTCCAAAAGAGTGATGAAGATAACACTGCACTTTAACTGCGATGAACATTGCAATAAACAGTGATGTCATAAGTTATCGCACTTTCAACGTGATGATCATCGCACTACAAAGTGTATTTTTCATCGCGGTGTGGAGCACTGAGTCAGCCCTGCCTGCCCAGGTTCTGGTGCCTGGACTGCGACGCGCCGCCCTCCCCGGCCTGCGACAGCCACACCATCCGCCTGGCGAGGGGCGTGGCCACGGACCAGCTGGCCGAGCTGGAGGCGCTGCTGGGCAGGCAGGAGGCGGCCCTCAGGCAGCAGGTGGACCGCCAGGTGGAGCAGCTGCAGCGCCAGCTGGAGCAGCAGCTGCGAGGCCATCTGGAGCGCCTGCACCAGTCTCGGGAGAGTGGCCGCAGTGCCGCAGCGCGGCAGGACGTGGAGGGTCTCCGGACGCTGCTTCAGGGAGCTCGGGCCGAGGCTCGGGCCCAGGATGACGTCCAGATCATCTCCGCAGTGGATCAGGTGCCAGTTCAACGCGCTGCCGAGGTCAGTACGCTGGCTGTCCACGACGTGTGTCATTGGCTGCACTCTCAGACCTTACGAACTGTTTTGTTCATAACGCGTAAACGTATTTGTGCAACAATAGACTATGAACAAAATTGTCCATGGCCATGAGCAAATTTGTTAATTATCATGAAAAAAAATATCAATAACGTGTTGACAACATTGTTTATTACTCTATTGTTGCACAAATTTGACAGTAGATATTGTAGAAATGTTCATGGTGGTCTGAGAGTCTGAGCGGTGAGCGTGTGTGACTGTGAGTAAGAACGATATGTTATAATGCCTCGAGTTGCAGCCTTGCGCTTTAAACCTAACATCTAGTTGTGAATTTCGCTACTGTCGCGTGAAATTGGGTCCTCCGCAGTTGATTTGAAATGATGAAAAGTAACGCTGTCTTCTTTGGAGAAAGATGTGTCCTCTTGTTTCTTAATTTTCTGTCCGATTGGCTCGAATTTTAGTGTCCTGTGATCGCGCATGTGTCAGGAACTTAGTGCGCCTCTCATATGTGACCTCTGGCCTTTTGTTCCTGGTTTGATCACAGCAAGTTCAATTCTCAAATTTGAATGAAGTGGGAACGGCCCATGGTTACTTCCCATAAGGTTGAAGGCTGGCCCTTCAATTAAGACCTTTGAAACTGGCAGTGATGGTGACCAACTACTGTGCCCCACTAGACGCACAGGCTGCAGCAAGTTGTACTGTTGGCCGGCCCCGGCTCGCGAGCGCGGCCCTGGCTCGACTCTAGCTGGGCCAACAGTGCTGACGAGTCGAGGATTCCCATGAAAACGGGCCATGTTTTTCGTGATAATGCCTTATCCAGGCTATGAATTGACTTGAAAATGTTATCAGACGACAGGAAAATTGTGCCGGATGTTCTGTGCAAGCTTGAGAGAAATCGTACAGGCTGTTTTCGAGATACTCGTTTAAACCGCATAAACTTTTTAATAGGTACCTCAGGCACCTCCTGCGTCGGACCTCATACCAAAAGACGCTCGCCTATTTGTGTTTAGCATTCTTGTTGAATTCTAAAGGGGGTTGTGAGGGAGGCCTAGGGGACGATCTTAGGGCCGATATAAACACGTAACTTCACTAGAAACTGTTGTCGCCTGGGGATTCTACTTCGAGCAACATAGCACTATTGTGCAGTTGCTTACAGCACCACTTGCTAAACACTGTACTCCAAGATATATTGATTCTAAGATACTTTTCCACATTGATGGCCAAAATCCACTTCCTCCATTTTAATGTGAGCTGGGGTCCATTGTTTTTGTGAACGTTCGCCAGCCATGTTGAAACAACATTGCTGGACAGTGTTGATTATGTCCAACTTTGCTAGGAGGTATTGGACAATACAGCTAGGGACTGTTGGTTGACATCAACGTTCTTTTATACGTTGATCAATATTGCTGAATACGTGGTTTTCGTGAATATACGCCATCAATGTTGTTCAACATACTTAAAAAAAAAACAGTGAAGAAGCAGTCACTATTAACTTACAATGTACCTACATTTATTGATCTATAAACGAAACCTGTTATGTTCAGCCCCTCTGTAGTCCCACCGAACCTAGGCTTGTGCCTTGCTCTGTAAATCTATCGCTGTTACCCTCCTACTTTAGGAAACATGTGACCGCTATCCAACAGTAGGAAACGTGCGATGGGCCATCACACTCTTCTAACAGTTCGACGGACCCATCGTTCACTGTTAACTGTGCGATGGCCCCGTCACACACTTGTAACAGTGCGACCAGCCTACTGTTATAGCAGTATGATCTAGCCATCACACTGCTTCAAGTGTATGATGGGCCACCGCCCTGTTAGAAGAGTGTGAGGGTGATGGTACATCGCATGTTTCCGAGTGTAGGACAGCGATCACACGTTTCCTAACGTGGAACGGTAACCCTTTTACATTTACAGAGTGCCTTGTCACGACACGATGTGTTTCGAAGTCATCTGTCGACTAAACAGTCTTTCTGTGTCGACAGGTCAGCGGTGTAAGGACTGCAGGTGTGGCGGTGCCTCCCGCCGATACGCTTGATTTATCCGGCCTCACTTCGTCAGAGATTTGCAAGCTAATAAATCTGAACAATGCAGCTCAGGTAAGAGATCAACTTGACCCGGATCGGCCGAGTATGCACTTGTACGCAAATGGTACGCAGGCGTACTACACATGAATATAGTAATCCATTATTAAGAACTTGCGTGGACTTCGTACAGTATAGTACACAGTTCTCCGGCAATCTGACATATGTACGTAAGTCAAAAAATGCTAATTTTACAAGGGAAAGAAAAAACGTTCTGTTTCGATCTGAAGGACTATATTTTACAAGCAGTTATGAAATTAGTGATGTAATATAAAGTTGCAGATCATGTATAAATTGAAGTTCGGCTACTGGCTACTTCTCGTATTATGGGAGGAAGCATGACTTACGCACAGTGTTGGTCTTTTACCGGTAAATTATAATTTGGTAAATTACGGTAAATTTACCACGTAAATTATGGTAAATTACGGTTAGAAACGTTTTTACTCTCTTAATTCACGAACGAGGTCACGGACGACATTAACATGCAAGCAGCCGCATTAAAACAGGAAGTTCTATGTGAAAAAATTATTTTTTAACCACCAAATCAACATCCTGCAATTTTTTTTTCTGTCAATTAACCCCAATTGTACGGTTTCCATATTTCTGGAACCAATATTTCTATTACCTTGTCTCTCTGTTGCTGCACACTAAATTTGGAAGGACGATTTTGTGCATTAATAATCACTTCTGTAAAGATACATAACGTTGCACAAAATTGTCTGTATCTCTTCAAAATTTTCTTCGATTTTTTTTCCTTAAGTACTATTTTGTGCTAGACTGTTGATAAATTTGTGCGTGGTTTAAGCAATTAGGAGCCACTTCAATAGTTGGGCACAAGTGCGTAAATCAGTGACTCACGCACTTATGTCAGATTAGGGAGACTGGCGCGCTTTGGTTCAAGCGTCTGGCTGAGACTTGCCCACTTCTGTCAGAATGTTATTTGACTTCGCATTGTGTCCAATTAGCCTTCACTTCAGGCACGGACTGGCCCGGGCGGGCTGGCCGGGGATCTCCGACTGGGCCTCCCAGGTCCTGGGCCCCCTGGGCCCCACCGGGGCCCCTAGAGTATTCATCTTGGGGTGGCAATTAGATCTTACTGCTAGATCCGACCGGGTACCTCATGGCAAGCACATAGCGCAACAGCAGCAGACACACTGAAATAGCGTATGGAGTCAGCGGGATGGTGCGATGGGGCGGTGCAGAGCTTGGTCTGCGCTGCCCGCATGACTTGTTCTTCTCCGCTTCTCAAACAGATTCAGAGCACATACTCCGAGCGCGCCAAATCAAACGACCGGCCAAACTTAGAGCTTCAAGCTCGCTTAGCCAGCAAATTTTGGTAATATTTCTCGAGGGCCGGAAGGGGAATTCAAGTCAGGATTGCGGACATCCTTTCCTTCCGGATGTCCGAAAATATGTGGGCGAGCCTTGACTTGCGCGGTTATGCACCTTGCAGTCCCTTACACTCCCGTTACTACTTATGGCGGTAGGAACGTAAGACTTTGATTAACGGGTGTATACTGATGTTGACTTTCATATAGTAAGATAAAACAACATTGATAGCTTTTGACTTATGCACTTATTATGTCAGATTGCTGGAGAGTTTCGGGATCGATTTAGTCTTACTCAACTCTGCACGATTTTGTACGTTCTTCAAATTTATTGTTCATCACCATGAATATATACTTAATATTTAGACCATCCATTCTGCTAACCCTCCGTTTTGACGCACTACCAGAAAAACCGTGCCAAAATTTCCAACCGTACCAAAAATCCCGGTCAATTATTTGCCTGGTTTTACCGTACTCTAAAAGTACGGTTTCTTGAGGTACGGAGTACGGTGTAACCCCTGTGGTCTCTTATTGGGAGGTACGGTTCACCGTACCCCTCACGACCGTACTTACAAAGTACGGTTCTAACCAGGCAAATTATTGACCGGAACTTCACCGTGTTTTTTTCTGGCAGTGCGCTTGCGTTGCTCCAGCTTAGACTCTCCGTGCCAGCCGCTGATCTGTGTTTTATCCTGTTTCCTGAAGGTGAAGAAGCTGGTCGGCCTGGACTGCGATAAGTTCTCATGTCTGTGTCGGTACCAACTGCTGCTGCAGCAGTTCTCTGGCCACCTCGAGGAGCTGGAGCTGCACAATGCCGAAGACAAGAATTTGACAGTATCTGATCGTGGGGCACCAGGTAGGAAATACACGCTTGTTTCCAAAGCAATGGACAGTGTTCTTCAGAAGCGATGATACACATGCAACGTTCATCGCATCATTGTAAATGAAAGTGCAGTACTTTTAACACAAAAAAGTGCAATGAGATTCAAAGTGCGATTCCCCCAAAAATGCACTTACAGACGCAATGGACCTTTCATTGCACTTCTAATTGCGATAGTTAATACATTTAAAAGCGATGCGAGCTCATAAGTACAGCCTTCTCATGGCTCCAAAAGAGTGATGATGTTATGATGGCAATTTTACTGCGATGATGAACACTGCAATAAACAGTGATAAAATAAGTCATCGCACTTTTAACGTGATGATCATCGCACTAAAAGTGGGATGAAAACTCTTTGCACTTTAATTGTTATTTTCATTGCACTTGCAATTACAGTAATATCATAAGCGATTAAGTTTTGCATCGCAAGTTTTAAGCACTGATCATCACTTAAGGATGGTATTCATGAAATTCGTCACTTGTAAATGGGATGCGCTGAAAAAGTCATTGCTCGTGGGGTGGGGGAGCGATAATTCGAGGGAATCGCTTTTGAGAAATCATCGCGCTTGAAAGTGTTTAAGTCTTCGCATTTGGGTTTGCAATGTAGGTGGAGCTCGTGTGTCGTACTGGGAGCTGGGAGCCAACTGTGACCGTTCCTTCCTATGTGGATCACCCGAGGGGTACGCCACTCCGAAAGAAAGTGTACATTGATTACAATCGCAAGTGATTTGAATACATACGATTCTTCCGCATCGATTTCTATGATTATTAGTGAGAAATTAGTGACTTTTCTTGAAAAATGATTGATTTTGTAATAATTCGCTAAAATCAGTCAGTATTATTGCATGATTGTAATCGATTACCGCCGAGGGTGTACAGTGATTATTTAAAGTGGCGTACGCCTCGGTGTCACCACACCTACACTACATTCTCAGTTATCCAGCATCACTGAGTGATGATCACTCGGCGTGCGGCGTTTGTGGCGAGAGGTAACCCTCGGGCCTCGATTTTCACACCTTTGGGCGCAAATTGCATCGCTGAAGGGAAGCCAGCGAAATTTTCAAAGCCATAGAGGGGTGTTTCAAAATCTTCGCATTATTAACAGTCGTGATCAGGTGGTTGTCACCTCCTGGGTTTGCCATGGTGCTGATCACACAAAAAAAGATATCGGCGGCAGTTTATTTCATCGTTTAGGGATACTTTTTGATGTTGGAGTAATGGCTCTACATCTGGCACTGGCGTTGATTGTAGCCCTCCTCTTCAAATTACCGGAAGGCTGATTCTGGTCTTAGGCGCCAAAATACTTAACAACTTTCATTTTCACCTTTTAAACACACCACTGTAATTGAAAGTGCAATGAAAACTACATTTAAAGTGCAATCAGTTTTTAACGCGTTTTAAGAGCGATGATCACCACGGTAACAGTGAGATGACATTTTTCATCACAGTTTATAGCAATGTTCGTCGCATTTGAAGTGCAATCATGTCATCATCACACGTTCTGAGCAGTGAAAGTGCCATATTTTTGAGCTTCCATCGCATTTAAGTGTATTAATTGTCGCATTAATAGTGTGATGAAATTTTCATTCCGCCTGTAAGTGCTACTTTTGGGGAATCGCACTTTGGAACTCATTGCACTTTTTTGTGTTAAAAGTATTGCACTTTCATTTACAGTGACACATCGTTGGGAACCGAGAGCTGCCTGCGAGCAATTTAAAGGAAACCCGGGTCATAACATTGCTCTATTTAGCAAGCTCAGCCTTTCCGCGAAGCCATGGTCTAGCAAACACCTAGCCTAGTTTGATTTAGAAGATCAAACTTACTCAAACTGGCACACAAAGGCCTGAGCACAGTCATATGCAGAATGGAAAGAAAAGTTCAGAACTCAAATGAGCGTTTTAAAGTAAGCGTTACAAAATTACTGGAATGCCATTGTTTTTGTTTTTGTTCTTTTCAGGATTCCAGGTGCACGTCCATTTGATAGACAGGCTGCCGCGGCTGAGGACGCTGTCTCTGCACTGCACCCTGTGGGCTTCCATTGGCTTCAATTTCCCCCCACTCCCGCGCGGCCACTGTGGGCTGCAGAAGTTAAGCGTCGAGATACGAAGGGATTACAAAGCAACCATCATATCCCTGATCAGGGCTCACGCCGCCAGCCTCCAGGTGCTGGAGCTGTGCTGCTCGACAGATGCGACATTTTACCGGGACGGATGTCGGCGAGAGGAAGAGTACTTGATCCCCGACCTGCCGCGCGTGCTGGGGGAGAGCGGGTTCAGGACTCTGCGGCGGGTCTGTCTCCGGCGGTGCTGCGTCACGTGCGGGCACAGGCTGCATGGACCTGCCAACTGTCTCCGGCAGAAGAACAGCATACGGGACCAGCTGCTGGCTGCAGCCGGACTCGGCGTCAGCGTCTTGTGCAGCGAGTGCGACAAGTGCTGAGGCCTGCTCTATCGTACTTATTGCTTATCGCTTTGATGAGTGTTGAGTTCTGGAGATCTTTCTATTGCATCTTCCGTTCCTACAATCCTTTCTTTCATTTTACTGTTTGGTTCTTGATCTGTGACGAAGTTGTCAGACACAGCATTAGCTCTCTTTCTTTTTGTTTTGTGTAACTTTAAAATGCACGTATCTTCCGTGATATTTTTTCGTTTTGCTAAAATTAAAATATTTGCTTCTACTTATGAACGCTTAAGTTTATGTCATGCTGCTTTCTTATATGCTGCACTTACATTTTGTCTTGTCAAGTAAAAGCACGTTGGGTAGAAATCACTTATGAATTATTTTCCTTCTTTGCCTTTCACTATGGTCCATCTTAATTAAATTTACACAGTCCAAACTCTAGAACTCGGCAGGAGTCGTATTGCAGTTTAATACTAAGTACAGTAAAGAAGAAATGAGGATTAGCCATATTCCAGCCCTGTGTTTATCACTGATGGGCCCGATCACTCCTGCCTGGTCCTCACCCACACAGGTCATTTCGAGGTGCAGTCCACCCACGCCTTGCTCCATCTCTGACTCTCAGCTCCAGGCAGCTGGGTCCCTGTGGAAGTCGACCTGGTTGGACATGTGGACATCCCGCCTCGCACTCGGAACACTTCGGGCGAGTGGCTCCTGCAACAGAGGTGGGGTATTCAGACTGCGGTGACGCAGCTAGTTCATGAGTTTAGCACTTAGGGGTTGGAAGGCAAAGGGACAAATTTCTGTAATAAAACTGGAAAGCATTTGGCTTTTGATTTTTTATAGGCTAGTTCATTATTTGTTACCTTAAGATGCCTTTTGACACCCTAGGATGTTTGAATTACGGTCAGGAAAAGAGTTCGCTTCACACTCTGGACCTTTTTACCAACTTTGCTTGACAGGTTTTCTTTCAGGTTAAAGCAAATTTTCAAATTTGTAAGAAAGGTACCCAGACATGGTGCCTTGCTGAAAACTAGGATCTTTCTTCTAAACAATTCCTCTCTGAAAATATAAAGTTTTCTGTCTCGTGGTGCGATCAGGAACGAGCCTCATGTCGCTGAGCGCCTAGCGGGGAGGTTCACACATCCCTTGGTGGTGTCCCTCCCATCCCTCGCCTTGCACTTCCTCCGTCAGCTGGCCAGGGCGGCTAGGTCCTCCGGATCTCCTCCGGGAGGGAGTCTGGATGGGAAGTTGGCCTTCAGCACCACGGCATAGGAGATATGGAGCGGGCACCGCCACGGGTCAGTCACTCGACCTGCGACCATATGTACAGAGGACTACAACATTCAGTACATCGAACTCTGGGGAATACAATCAACGAATGAGCTGAAATTTTTGCTCTTAAGTCTGTAGTACAGACTTAAGAGCAAAACTACAGACTCTGTACATTCACTACGCCGCTGCTCAGTAGTGTTGCTGGTTAAAATTCCGCCTTCTTGGTGGTTGCTGTCTCATATGGTGTACAACATTTTGACCCGTTGGTAGAATTTTAACTACCATACTTAAGAAGTTGGGAGCGTTAAAGACTACTTCCACCTTCAAGTTGACTAACTTCACTACGCCGCTACTCAGTAGTGTTGCTGCCGCCAGTTACGCGAGACAACTGTACTGTCTGGTCACGATGTAGAGAGAGACGGTGGGGACACTGACAGGCTTTCCAGATGTGGCGATCTGTCGCCAAACTGGCGATTTCCAGACCTCCAGGCGACCGGATTGGCGACTTGAAAATTTTGGCGACTTGAATGGCGACTTTGGCGATTTTATTGGCGACTTAGACCATATTTTGGCGACTTTGGCGACTTGGAGCTCTGACTGGCCACATATTA
>CABIKL010002638.1:0-12240 GCA_902196195.1 Aptinothrips rufus
ACCTAAAAAAAAAAAAAAAAGAAAGAAAAAAAGTGTCCACAGACGTCATGTTTGAGGATCATACACTAATAAATTAAACATATTTTAAGAAAAATCTTCTTCACAATGCAAAAAAAAGGAAGGAAAAATCACTCACCTAAAGATCCAGCAGTGAAATCAATAATTCCATCCTTAACAGAACTTCTACCCTCACTAGTATGAACCATGATGACTCTAAAAGAGAATTAAGGGATTATATGCAGAGCGAGAGATTCAAGTACATCAACAATCTATCGTGTCGCAACGCTCAAAGGCCAGACAGGCAGTCAGCCAGGGTCAGTTTCATCAGCTAAATGATACAATTGATTTGTTTGTGGTTAGGGCTGTACAAACAATGCTTTTTAAAAAAATCATTTTTATGACATTGACATTGCCCTTACGACTCACAAGCGCCCTCAAATGATCATCCTGATCTGTACTGTCCGCTAAAATAATTTGAAAACAAAATCAATAGAGCTACTGAGAAGATTTTAAAAGAGAACCTACGCTCGTGCAACCACCAGCAAGCGCCCTGCGAAGTAGGCAACTGTGCATACAAGGATCAGCGAGAGGCACGTGTTAGAGAGTGAGATCGCACCAGGATCGCACTGGCCGAGACATCCCCCCCCCCCCCCACTGAAGACGACTAACCTTATTTTATTGTGTTTGTTGTCAGTTTGTTGGGCAGCACTTGTCAAACGGCTATATTGTCAAACGTCGTTCAAAGCTGCTTGTGTTTAATCCAACAATATTGATCTAAAGATGTCCAGACAAGGGGCTAGATTAGACGCGAAAAAAGTGGTACGTGTCGTCCAGGCAAATATTTGCTTCATTATTTTCATTGATCAGTACGAAGGATATCAAAACGATTTGCATCTATGAATTTTAAACATGTTAATTTATAATAATGCCTCAATACATATTTATTGCCTTTGGAACGTTTTCTCAATTTTTTTGTCATTTGCTTATTATTTTCAGAACTCAGAACTTTTTACATTGACTTACGGCACTCTTGTGTCACAACTCCTTAAAGATTATGAAAATGTTGATGAAGTCAATAAACAGCTGGAACGCATGGGCTACAACATTGGCGTTCGCCTCATAGAGGACTTCCTTGCTCGAACGGGCTCAGGCAGATGCTATGATTTTAAGGACACCGCAGAAAAGATTCAGGTCAGCATTCTTTCAGCACCTGCACTGGATGCAGGCATTCTTCTGATATATTTCTTCTGATATATTTCAATGCTGGATATACATTCTTTTGACACATGCGATGAAATAACAAAAATACAATAGATAGAGTGCATCGGTGACTTTTGACAAAATGTAAGATACTGTCAGATTAATTTATAAGTGTATGGTATTGTCTTTTGCAGGCTGGCTTTCGGATATTCCTTGGCGTATCACCAACAATTACCAACTGGGGAGCTGGAGGTGACGAATTTTCTCTTGTGTTTGAGACTAATCCATTAACAGAGTTTGTGGAGTTGCCAGATCATTGTTTGAATCTTAAATATTGCAACATATTAGCTGGTGTGCTTCGTGGAGCATGTGAAATGGTCAGTCTGTTTCTTTTCTTTGTTGCTTACTGTTTGGAACTACCTTGACTCTTATTCATATTCATTCCTCTTGCTCCTTATGACTTTTAGGTTCAAATGGAAGTTACATCGTGGTTTGTTCAGGACCAACTTAAAGGTGACAATGTCACAGAATTAAGAGTCAAGTTTATCAAGAGGTTAGAAGATGCCATTCCTGCTGGTGAAGACTGATCTGTTAAAATGTTATGTTACTGTGCTGTTTTGCTAATGCTCTTCACAGCCTGTAATTTTCTGTATGTTATTTTTTTTTCTCTAAATACTATCTTATAGGTTGATGTTCATTCAACAACATAAGTTTTATTATTTCATAGTAAACTTCTAAATTTACCGATCAACAAATGACTGTCAATTTATTTTTCCTGATTTATCATGTATCTCCTGCAATTTTGCATTTCCAAAACTGATCTCCGATAGCCGAAAGCTTTTGAAATTTGCGCGACATCGGAGCACATCGGAGATCGCTGTAGCGGTACCTGCAAGTATCATTCAACAAACACAAGGCGCAGGATTGCTCCGAAAATGTCGCAGTTCAGACGCCATGTTTCCGTAATGAAATATTATTTTATCTGCGTCTTGGATCAGTCGTAGCGAAACTTCAGTACTTCCACTCCACATTTCAAATGTAACCTGCACAATTTTTATATAGCGCGCGGAAATCACCAAAACCCATGTCATTCAATGCCAGAGGAGAAAACAACCTTTATATCAAACCGGTTGGATCTGTGGGTACCTGTAAACATTTTCATCTCAATTTTCGTTTTCTTTTCACAACTGTGTGAAAATGTTAATATTTTAACGATGATATATCTTTCTCACTGTATTTGTATCGAGACACAGCTGCTTTCACATATTTTCTATACTCCGTAGTTTATGTAGAAAACAGGAAAATAATAATATAATTGCAATTGAAAAGTAAACAAAACAACTGGTGTATCAGACATAATTAAGTTCATCAGAAAAATCCGAGACTTTGCTTTTCACTGGTTCTCAGAACTTAAATTTCACGTTAATAATATTATAGTCTTGTTATTTAGTTGAGAGGAGTTAATGTGAGGTAATAAAAACACCATAAGGTTATGTTGTCAGTTTGTCTGCTTCTCACTGGCGTTTGTGTTGTGTAGAGAAGATGTGATTGTGAATGGGCGTCCTCAATTAGTCTTTTTAATTATTTTGTTTGCAGAATTCTATGTACCATCATTGAAGAAATTCTGTGCTTTGAGGCAATTGATTCCTTTTTTGTGCACAATTGTCTCTCACGGTCGTTGTACATCTTTCAGATTTCATTTGCCGTCACTTTAATTGAGTATTGACCATGAAGGCGGAGGACGGGATGGATGAATCATCCAGCGGTGAGTGGGAATCGTCCAGCAACTCCTCCTCATCTTCTTCATCTGATGGATCATCGCTGGGTGGCTCCGACAATTCGTCCTCCTCATCTGAAGAATCGTCACTCCCCACGACAAAGCTTGAAGAATGCAAGGTTCGATTTTACACCAACTTTAATATTTTCCTTCTTTCATCCATTTCATCTATTGATCCTGATATTCAGAATCTTGGTTTTGATGTGAACTCTTAGCTTGAGCTTTCTAATTGATCTTCACAGTTTTCATTATAAATCAGAAAATTGAATTGTTGTTACTCTGAATCCTTCAGGTCAATGGAACTCTGTTGCAACTTCCTCAAGGCCTCTGTGAACAGGAAGATGTATTTCATCAGCTCCTCTCTTATGAAACCTGGCAAAATCTCTCACCTGCAAACAAAGAGCACCTCAAAGTATGCTTTCAATGGAAATTTTCAAATTTTTTTAAATCTTTCGGTGACACTCTAACCACAAATCTATGTATGTTAAATGTTGAATTTCAGAAGTTTCTCCCAACCTTTAAATCTGACAATGAAAGCGAGCAAGAAGCCTCTTTGCAATTACTCTTTGGGGGAGAAAATATTAGGTTTGGAAACCCTTTAAACGACTTTCACCGCAACCTGAAAAATGGTTATTACCGACCTGACATAGCTCGGATGAGGCGTCTGCTGAGGAAAGCCCTTAATAGGGAATACAAGTATGTTGAATCTACTGAGCTCTCATCATGCTGTCCAATAGCAAATGACACACATTAGAAGCCGTTTAGCTTTTAATTTTTAATGCTCATTTCTTTTCCCTTTCAGTTACAGTCAAAAACGATACTACTTCCGTGTTATGAAATCAGTTTTAGTATCAAGACAGAAACTACTTCAAGCTGCTAATGTTTTGCCTCCGGGATTGAATCCTAAAGTTCCTAGACTTCCTGCTCCACCTCGATCACAACAGCTTTCAACTAGAGATTATCGTACAAGAAGAAGGTACTTTCAGGAACTCCGTGCTGTTAGGCAAGAAGTTGGAGAATCTGGTCACAGCTCTGAAGATGAAAATTATCCAGGTAGACTTCTGTTCCACCTGTTATTTCAAAGAGGACTTGTTAAATTGTTTTGAATTCTCTTTAATAACTTTTTTCTTACCTTTTATTCTGAGTAGAGGGCCCACTTCCTCAAATGAATAAAAAACTGAAACGTAGGCTGTCGGTATTAGAAACATCTCTCTGTCCTGAAACTAGAAGAGTGGTTTCAACATTGGCTGCCAAACCTGTCGGTTTAGACCTGACTGCCAATGTTACAGCCTCTAATAACCCTTATGAGATTTCTGATGAAGCCTATCGAAATATGCTGACACGCCACAAGAAACGAAGAATAGCTGGAGATGTAAGCATTTAGAGTTTAGAGCTGTACTTAATCTCCAGTATCAAAACATACTTTGACCTATTTTATGAGGACTTGTTATTACTTGCAGAACCATCCAGAGCTGAATGCTTTAGGAAGAACTCTGCATGATATAGTAGATAGGACAAACAGAGTCATGCCGAAGAAAGGAGCTCCGAATAATAGCATTAAATTTGAATCTCCTCAGGTACATAGCAAACCGCTCTCAAAGCAAGCACATAAACGGAGAAATAGTAAAATGCTTCTTGAATCTGCTGCACCAAGCCCTAGTCCTTTAATGGTATGAATAATTTTTGTATGCTGTTATGCTTTTGTCCCTAATATTTAGAGTTACGAACATATTTTTTAAATTTTGCAGATGGCTGATAGCTCAAACAATTCTGAATCTGAAGATGATGACATCATATCTGTCTCTCGTCTGGCTGAAGATTCCGACAAATGTTTAAAGAATCCTCATGAGAAAAAATTCCATGATAAGGAGAAAGAAATTGAAATTAAGGAACGTGAAAGAGAAAGAGAATGGGAAAAAGAGAGAGAACAGGAAAGAATGCGGCTGAAGGATAGAGAACGAGATGAATGGGTGAAGCTCAAAGAGGGAGATGTAGATAAAGTTATTCATGCGTCGAGTCCCATCACATCCACTCTGAAAGTGAAGAAGCCAAACTTGTAAGTCATAGTCATTTTTAGGATACCAACTCACTCATAACCTTTTAGTCTTCTGCAGAAATTTTGCAAATATTTTCCTTTTTTGTTTTTTGCTCAGGTCTTCACGCATCGGGAAACCAAACAAGTTGTCAGGATTGCCCACCAACCGCCGCATATTAAAAGGGGAACTTGAGGATGCTGTAGATAGTCTTCTTTGCAGTGGTGTGTCACATCAGTCGGTCTTCTCTGAGTCTTTGTTTTTGCCTTTCATTTTAATATCTACGTAATGATGTTTATTGCTGCAGGTTCAAAGTTATCTCAAAATGATCAAAATCCACTTCAAAGTGTGAAAAAGCAGTACTCACAGCCTCCACAACATCAACCACTTATTCAACAACACCAAGGACAGCTTAAAGATGAAGAAATTGGAGTACAGGTGGTTCAAGCAACAACAACCACGTTTCCCAACACTCAAGACACCTCACTTCTTCCTGACCTGTCTAACATTGACATGATGTCACTACCAATTGATATAGAGGAACCCGAGCCTGAAGTCAATGTTGAAGACTTACCGTAAGCACTTAATCTATCACCTTTCTTTGGAAAAAAATATTTTAATATTGTTTTTGTATTTAATTACTATTACATTCTTTTGTTGGTGTTCATTGGCAGTGTCACACCATCTCTAATGCAGGAAACCCATTCTTGTTTCTTTGCTCTTTTGCGAGATTTGATTTGCTCTGCTCCTGAGCAGTCCATGACATTGAGTAATCTTCAGGCCGGCTTGCGCCAATGGCAAGAAAGTCCAATTTCCCCATTGAATGACTGGTACCCTCAAGCTGCAAACTCTGGTGGTTGGGTATCATCACTAACATCAGCTCTCACATTTCTATCTGGGCAGCTACCTGGTGTGTATTTTTATTTTAAATTTATTTCACTTATTAAAAAAAAGAAAGAGGGAAAAGTACTGTGCATAAATTAAATGATTGATTTGATCGGGCAGTGGGTTTTGTTAGAATTGAAGCTCGCTGACGTGAGTGCTAGTCTAAACAACAGAGGATGACAGATGGGGGAGAAAGGTTAAAATGTGGCCTAAAATCAATTATGCATGGTGCCCAAGAGAAAAGTGTACAGATTGTTGCTTAGTTTATTTTTTACTTTTGATTTCTAGATATGCATCCAGATGAGTTTGTACCTTACCTAGAATACAAACCAGCAATTCGAAAATATCAGTGGATTGGAGCTGGAAGAGATTCAGATAACTTGCTGATGCCTCTGTGTACTTACTGGTTGGAGAGACGTGATGAAGCAGCTGAAATCCAATCACGGGTTATTAATGCTTCTCAGAAACAAGAATCTACTGAAGAATCTGAAAACATTGATGTTGATGATGATGAGCTCGGTGATATTGTACCTGTTGAGTCTCCTAATGAATATTCAAAAAGAATATGTAGCCCACCACCGTCATGTAACCCCACTGACTGGGTTGTGGTACCGTCAACTCCAGAAGAGAAAGAAGAGTTCCGTGCGCAGGTGAGTATTTATGTTAATTGCTTTAAGTGACTTGTCCTTTATTTTATTTACAAATATATTTTTGTGTTACTCAGGAGCTGGAGAGATTTGCTAATCCCCTGAGAGCTTTTATATACCATATGCATGGTTATGATAGTGTTGTTGGACCTTTGCGAGGTGTTTACTCAACAGGGACAGGAAATGTAAAACCACCAAGAGGTCACTCCTTACTTGTCAGTGAAAGACCAAACTATGTCACAATTTTAGCTCTTGGTAAGATTCATTTATTTGCTATGATGTTTTATGTTTTTTACCTTGTTTGTTTTTGACTAGACAACTCTATGAATTTCTCTTTAGTCCGAGATGCAGTTGCTCGACTTCCAAATGGTCAGGGCACACGCATGGAAATCTGCGAGCTATTAAAAGACTCTCAGTATCTCAAAAAGGGAGCTAGTGAAAGCACTATTCAGTCTGTTGTCAGTGGTGCTTTGGACAGACTTCATTATGAACCAGATCCATCCGTCAAATATGAGTCTTGTCGCAAGATTTGGGTACATCTACATCGCTCAAGAACAATGGAAGAATATGGTAAGTATTATGACTTAATTTTCTGTTCTGAAGTCCAATCTGATGCTCAACTTATATCTTCTTTTCTCTATGTTATAGAACAAATGCACCATCAACAGCAGGGAATTGGCAAGGCAAAGTATCAGCGTAAAACAGGTGGCCGTGTCAAGAAAGAGAGAGAAAATAAAGCTGAGGTATAATTTTAAAGCAAGCTTCTAGTTTTTCCTCTTTTTGAAATTCCTACGTCGTTGTCATAGTTGTAAGATAATTCTCCCCATCTCACTGCTCTCCTGTCCAGACTAAAGCAGCGGTTGCAGCTGTCACCTCAGGTTTTGTCAAAACTCCTAGACTGGTCCCACAAGTTGAGGCTGAGGTCACTAATATGCCCACCGGTCTTCACACTATCCAGGTAAAACTGAGCATGTTCATAATACAGAGAAGTAAAAATCAAATCAGTAATCTTGACTTAACATAAATATGCGTTTATCAACAGGTTACAACACGACCAGCTTTATCTTTGTCTAGTGGGTCACTTTGGAATACTCCTATGGAGCTTCCTTTACTTCCAAGTGCAGCTTCCTCTAGTTCAGTAAGCTCTTTGCCGGTGCCGAATCCCGGCCTAACTCCACCAACTCCTACTCAGGCTCCGCGTACGGTCCTCTCAGCGCGAGTGCCTTCCAGTCCTACCGTTGGTCGTAAGTCTGCAAAGAAACAGACTGTTGTGGCAGATAGTGTTGATGCTGTTGTACCCAGTTCTTCATCTGGAGGATCAAATGTGCGATCAGTGCTGGGGGTGCCATCTACTCTTGCTGACGGAAACAAAACAGTGCCACAGCAAATTATGGTTGGTGGTCGTGTTGTATCCTCCACTGCTGGAAGGAAATCACTTGTTATGACAAGTAGCAGTGGAATTCAACAAGTTGTAAGTCTCTGTGCATGCTCTCTCCAGCTTACTTATTCCATCACTTGCTAAATGAGTTCTTTAAAATTTCTTACTTGTCTACTTTAATGTACAGGTCCAGCTTTCTCCAGCATCAAAGCAGTCTTCAACAGGTTTTTATTACTTGATAAATTCAACAAATTACTTAACACAATTTTATGTATCTGTTTCCCCCACTTTTACTGACTTTCCTTTTCGTCACCATTTCGTTACCAGGTTCAATTGCTGCAGCCTGTCAAGGAACAATGCTTCTAAGTACCACTCCTACAACTGTCAGCTCCAATATACAGGGAACATGCAACACCACAGCAGCAGTTCAGTGGGCAGCTGTGGCAACAGGTCCAAATTCTGGACAAAGGCAGACCATGTTAATACAACAGCCTCAGCATGTGACTCCCAAAAAAACTGAAGTTAAACGCATAATTTCTAAACCAGGAGAATCAACAGTACAAGGTACACAGAATGTAGCAGGAACCTTGGCACAAACGGTAAATTTTGACGTGAATTCTACGAGGCAGTTGAAGCAGCAACAGCTGTTACTTCTTAAACGTCAACAACAAGCACAGCAGCAGCAGCAGCAGCAACAAGCACAGCAAGAGCAGCAGCACCAGCAACTTCAGCAACAGCAGTTCCAACAACAGCAGCTTCAGCAACAGCAGCTCCAACAACAGCAGCTTCAACAACAGCAACTTCAACAACTGCAACTTCAGAAACAGCAAATCCAACTCCAACAACAACAACAATTGCAGCAGCAAATGCAGCAGCAACAGCAAGTGCAGCAGCAACAGCAAATGCAGCAGCAACAGCTCCAAGCCCAGCAGGTTCATCAGGCCCAGTCACAATTGCAGACAGTGCAACTTCAAGATCAGGATCAAAGTCAGGAAATTGATCAACAAATCCAAACTTTAGAACTTGATCAGAAGCAACAAGAACAGTTACAACATCAAGTTCAACAGCAATTGCAACAACAGAAGCAGCAATTGCACGCTCAACAAAAGGTTGCACTTTCAGCGACTCAGAAGCAATTACAACATCAAACACTCCAGCTTATACAACAGCAGCTGAAAGATAAATCTGGTGCTCTTAGCCTCTCTAACATACAATTGGTAGACCAGAGTGGAACTGTGATGGCTGTGCAAACATCAGAAGCCCAAGCTATCAGTGGCCGACCTAGACAAAATTTAGTGCTTGTGCGACAAGCTGGAAGTGACCAAACAGCACAATTATCAGCAATGGTGCAAAAACAACAGCAACTTTTGCTGCTGAAACAGAAGCAGCAACAACAGCAATTACAACAGCATCAGCAGCAACAGCAGCTGCCACAGCAATCTGTTAAGGATTTGTCTGAAGCGCAAAAGCAACAGCTTCAACTGAGGCAAAGACAGGTCCAAGAATTACTGAAACAACAGTTGAAGGCACAACAGGCTGCGAAAGCTCAGTCTCCTAATGCTCAGGCTCAACTCCAGCAACAAATTGTAGTTGTCTCAGGATCTTCCCAACAGCAAATGAAGCAACAATTAGCTGCACAACAAAAGCAGGCTCAAACACAATTGGTGGTGCTTAAGCAGCCAAGAGGACAGGGACAGCTGGTGAATGCTGTAGGTAATATTCTTCCTCAGCAAATGTTTGTTGTCAAAACGAAGGCAGGAGGTGGTCAGAAGCAAGTCCTCACCCAACTCACTGCAGAGCAGCAGGCGGGATTGCTTGCTCTCCAGAGGCAGCAACAACATCAGCTACAGCTTCAGGTTGGTTGTTAAAGGAAACATAGGGTGGAAATGAACAATTTTCCATCACTTCTTTTGTTCCTAATAAAGAATTCACTTTCAGGTAGCTGACTTCGATAGTTTTTTATGGGCTGGTCTCGAAATTTAGCCTTCAGTTTTAAGATATTTGCCTTTCAATTACCACCAACTAATTTTTAATATCAGTATTTTATGGATGAGATGGACTGCTATTTCACTTAATATAATCTATTAATGTCATACCCTCCACTTCTCATATTGTATATCATCTCTTTACAGCAGCAGCAACAACAACAGCAACAGCAATCACAGCAACAGCAATCACAGCGGCAGCAGCAACAGCAGGTGACTCAACAGGCTCAACTGCAACAACAACCTCCCCCTCTTCAATTGCAGCAGCCTATTGCATCTTCTCTCTCTCAACTGCAGATAGGTGACCAAGGTCAACAGCAAAGACCACAAATTCAACAAGTGATTCAATCTCAAGGGAAAGTGAGTAGTGCAGGACAAAATATGTCACCGTATGTCACCCTCAGACAAAAGCAGAGTTTGGAAGCAAAAAATATCTTGCCATGAGTTCTATTTCTAATTTGCTCTCCTATTTTTTATGATTGAGCAGGGTGTACATGGAACAAGCATACTAGGCCAAGGAATTCTGACCACTGCTACATTAGCGAGTTCAACTATCACCACTCCGAGTGGGAAGCAGGGTCCACCTCCCATGGTTGCGAAGGTTGTGACCAATGCGCAAGGACAGCAACTCATCACTATGGAAGCTCTGCAGGCTCAGGCCAAAGGTATGTTCATCAGACTGTCAAAGTGTTGGAAAGAATCTCTCAGCAAGTAATATAAACATTCTCTGTAATTGTAGGAGGAACTTTACATGTAGCAACTACTGGTGGAAAGGCAGGGCAAGGAAACCAAATCATCCAACTTGCTGGATCCGGTGCTGGGGGAGTTCCTCAGTTTGCTGTGGTTTCACAAGGCAACATAATATCATTAGCTGGTTCACTGAACGCTCAGCGAGTGGTTTCACAGGTATGTCAAATGCTGGTGAAATATTTACTTTCAGTAAAAATAAAAAAAAAATTTAAAAAAAAAATAAAAATAAAATAGCCAGAACTTGTACGCAATTTCATCTAAGTGGTATTGACTGACTTCTGTTTCCTTAAAGGCACTTACACTGTCAGGAAGTGGCACAACGACCACTGCTGTGACAGCTAGCAAACTATCTGGTGGAACTGTAAATGCCACAGTCACACCCGTATCCAGCAACATACGAATGGTTGGAGGCACTGGGCTAAATATAGCTCACATCGGAGGGAAACCAGTGCTTTTGGCAAGCAAGCAGCAGAGCATACAGGGCCAGGTAAAAATATTAAACTTACAATAAAATTTCGTCATTTTTTTTTTTTGCTCTTAATAAATTTTCTCCCTCTCTTTCTCTCTCTCTCTCCAGAATGTCATACTCACCTCACCTGGCGGAGGACAGCAGACTGTGCTTCTAGCCTCTCAGCCCTTACGTCCATCGAGTTCAATGACTGGCACTAGTCATGCAACTGCCACCACTCCTAGCTCGAATGCTGTTGTTCTCCAACAGGCAGGAGGAACTCAACAAATCTTACTTCCCCCTGGGTTTCAAGGCGGTACCATCAATCTTAAAGGAATCCAAGGCATTCAAGGTTTACAAGGGTTGAAAGTCATACCTGTTGCTCAAGCAACACATGCAGATGGAACGAAAGGTACTAAAAAGTTTCCTGTATGTGTGAAATTTATTTGATAGCTTAAATAATTAACAAGCGTTTTAAAATCTAGGTCGGTCGCAGATGTTTGCCCGAATAATATCTCCATCGTCCATTAGAGCAGCTGGAACTCAGCAGGCAGCAGTTGCTGTTGCTGCTGCTGCCACTACTGTAACAACAACTGTTTCCGCTGCTGCAGGTGTCATAACGCCAACAGCGGCATCCAGTAGTTCAAATAAAGATCACAGTAGTTAGTGTAAAGAAAAATGCTATCATAACTGTTCTATTTAGTGACACATTCAATGTGTTGCTTTTAGGTTTTCTGTTATCATTTGTATGTCCTGTTATATTGTTATAGAACATTTTAATGTACAAAAACCAATTATTTATTTATATTCTGGAATGTGAATGGGCAATGGAATTATTTAAAAGATGTATTTGGATATGAAGGGAGTATTACCACCTCCTATCCAAAAAGCCCGGTTTTAACCTGTAAAGGATTGTTGAATCTACTGAATGACTTAATTAGCACCAACTGATTTGGTACCTGGTAGATTAGAAGTACATTTTGTATGACTCTCATGCAAGGTAAGTGAAGAATTTAGGCTCACTTTCAGTATGTTTATTTGTTAATGTACTATACAGATCGTTTTTCTATTTTCAGTGTCTTGTAAATGTTGAGTTTGGAGACATTATCAATTGAATGTCCTTTTTTTTTTTTTCAA
>CABIKL010002639.1:0-12233 GCA_902196195.1 Aptinothrips rufus
GGGGGGGATAGGAGCCTATCCGAACCAGCTTGACTATGACAAGAACGAGAACCAAACAGAATAGGCGAGAAAATCGAACTTCTACAAAATAAAAGGGAAGGGAGGAGAAACAACCTCTAAAGTTGTTTAAAGTATTCACTGATGGTCATTATAGTGTGAGAGGCGCCTCCCAGCCTCCCTTCCAGGGCGTCGCTCCAGACTGTCCAGGACTCCGAGCCGCGCTTAGACAGCACCGGCTCCAGGGGCCTTGAACTCTCCAGGCCCGTCCAGGTCCCCGACCGGCAGGGCAGTGCGGCGGGGCGTGGCGGGGCGTGGCGGGATTCTGACGTGATGCAACGGGTTACCCGCACTGGTACAACCCGCCGATGACTGCTGGGCGGGCCGAGTTGGTGGAGGGGGCGGGGTGGCGCCACTACGGTAGATGGGAGTCTCGTTTACGAGTTTGTAAAAGAATAATTAAATGATGAAATGAAAGGAAAATAAACAGTGACTTTTGATAAGATTTGGTTTGGGGATATTACTCTATTTCGGGTAAAAAAGGCAGAGTAAGACAGTTTTTTTTTGTTATGTTTTTTGAAACTTTGGAAAAGTGAGTTGAATTTTTATTTCAAATTTTATCGATATTTTTCTAGATATATTTTCAATTTTTCCGGTAACGTTTTCTACAGAGCGATCTTAAACTTTTGTTATCTTACTCCTTTCGCTCAGATCCATTGCGAGAATTCTAAATATCGTTTGACAAATAAATTAAAGAGAACAGGAAACTTGTAGATTTGCTGCTCTGAGATTTGTAGTGTAGGTCTAGAGCGTGCTCCCACCTGCAGGTGGTTATTGCACCGCTACTTAACGCTGCAGCCACGTGACTCCGCCTCTGGTCTCGTTTGCTCTGGTCACGTGTGGCACAGTGACGGGACAGGACGGGGCAGGGCAGGGCGCGGGCTGATCTACTTTCAGAATCCACCCGTCCCGTCCGTCCCGTCCAGTCGATCTGGTCCTGATGAATCGGCGAGACATTCGCTCTAGTGTGAAGGACGGCTTAGCTCGGGTCATTGCTGGCTGGGAGCCGTTTTGCGGGCAGCTGATATTTATAGAACAGGCGCATGAAAAAAAGAATAGTGTGGGCTCGGTGCCTTGTGAATGACCTATAACAATAGATTAGAAAAACTGTGAACCTACTTACACATTTCGTGAAATGAAAGGTTTTATAAGTATTTGCTGTGCGCTCTCAATTCATTACGTAGAAACCTCTACGTTCTATTAAGAAGCCCATTCGTGCCTTGTGTAGAGTTTTGAGCAGCCGTAATACGTAAGGTAATACATAAGGTATGGGCAGCTGAGTTCATATTATGAAGAGCTGCGTACATAATATGTGGAGCTGCCTACCTACTATGTAGACACTGGAGCTCTACGCAAGGCGCTTATGTAAGTTCTACGTAACAAACTGAGAGTGTGCACGAACTGAATTAGCAGCTACTACGCTGAAATTTTTTTTATGTCGACTACATTCTTGGATTGATCTGTTACTTTCTAGTTTCTAGCGCCACACGAGCCAAACGGCCAGTACAGTATTGCAGTTACGTTCACTTACCATTCAGCTAGAATTTAGCATAGCATATCTAAACTTCTTACACCATTGCCAATTTTGACTGCTAAATAGTTCGCTCCGGCAGAAAAAAAGTAATTTTGGATGCAAAGGCCTTTCGAAATTCTTTGAAAAGCAAGTCAAAATCGGACTATGCAGGGTGCAAGAGGTCGAAAGGTTGTCTGAAACGTCCACAGAGATTACGGACGAGCCATAGTGAAGATTCGCTAGACACGCGAAAAGCAGGTAAACAGTCGAGTAAACAGCTCCTCTGGGGTTCTTCCGACGCGGTCTTGGGAAGCAGGACGTCCCAGCCGGAGGGTACGGGCGTCCCACATAGCCGTATTGGGTGCGACTTAATTCGGCCGGTAATCGCCTTGATGAAATAATGGAGGCCACCCTTGCAAGGGAACACCTTGAGGTTTGAGGCAAAAAAGAGAACCCCAGTCAGTGCGCCTCGTACTCACTTTATCGCGGCGTTATGACCGGAGTAAAGAGAGCTGCTCGAGGAGCTACTCCACGCTCAGAAAAGCGCCACCTTGCCCCAAGAGTCCGAAGTTAGTTTCGTTGTCCGAGTGGTAAAACTCAAGCTGCATGAAACCAAATCAGAAATGTTTCTGATATCTCAGCGGTGTTCAGTTGATTAGAGAAATGTGTCCTTGTGGGAGAGAAACAGTCATAATCTTCTACAGTTCAAAATTGACAAAACGAAATGTATTTCATACGATTTGACATGGGGAAGAAAAATTGCCATAGGAGTTGTTCTTGGGTAGTAACTACTCAGAAACTCAGAATGTACGAAAACCAGTGGAAATGAGAGATGGCTTCAGTCGCCTTTCTCGCACTCATGGGTCGGATTAAATATAGAAAAAGAACTGTAACCCGTCAATCTATGAACGTTCCTTATGTACTTAAAATGAAAAATTCTGTGAAGGGCCGTGCATAAAATTTAAAAAAATATCACATCCTGCGGTAGAACTTTAAGGCTACTTCTTGCCTAAAATTTGAAGGTATCCCGTCCGTATCCCTGCAAAAGGCAACTACGACTGTCTATCGTCTTGCCTGCCTCCCATGGCAATATTCCTGTGGGACGACCCCGTTCCAGTACCCTAATGAAGTCGAATCCTGCTTGTTTTCGACGGTGCGTGCGCGCAGCGCAGCGGGGCGTGGCGTGGCGGGGCGTGGCGGGGCGTGGCGGGGCGTGGTGGGGCGTGGCGGGGCGTGGCGGGGCGTGGCTAGGCGAGACGCACGAGCAGGTCCCCAGGTCCCCACAACACCTCGGGACCACCGGGTCAGAGACGACGCCTGTCATCAGAACCTACCAGGCAACACCTGTGGCATCCTGCAGTCAAACCCGTAAACGTGCCTAAAATTCATGCTCAGTAATTTGCTTAATCTGACCCCATTATTTCACTCGATTTTAAGGTTACGGCGTGCAATGCCCTGTTGAAACGCCTACGGGCTTTAATGTGAGGTTCGGGCATGTGGTCGGCCGGATAAACTTAAACTTAAACTCTATCTCCTGTACCAAATTTAATAGCAATAGCTGAGCGATTTAGGGCATTTAACGCAGGTTTTGGTCGAATTCTCCTCCTCCCCCTTCCTCTCCTTCCTCTTCTTCCTCCTCTCCTTCCTCCTTCCTCCTCTTCTTCCTCCTCCTCTTCTTCTTCCTCCTCTTCCTTCCTCTTCCTCGTTCTCCAAATTCCTTGAAATTCACAGTCTAAACCTACAGCATACTGTTCAAATTGCCCATTTTAACTTTAAAATACGATCAAAGTTCCACGGAATAATCGGACCATACCGGCTAGTCAGGTAATTTTGGCTAACTCTCATAGCCTGAAATAAATGATTGATCTCGAGTTGATCTCGATGAAGCGAAATCAAACGGCTGGGAATATAATTACGTTTGGACCTAAGCAGTCTGTGAATCAGCAGTCATGTTCGACTGAAGTTTTCCTTGAATTATCAGGAAAAGGTTTCCTGTGCTCACAACATACTCTGTTTTTGTTTAATGTATTACATTGTGCATGATTCGGAAATCACTAGACAACCCATCGATCAATTCACGCCGGAAAGGTGAATTGGCGTCCATCGACCTCACACCAAAAGAGACGATAAAGAAGGAAGATCTGTACTGAAAGGAACAGGGTTTCAAGGTCACTCTCAAGCTGGTCCAGATCATTAGCGAACGCACGTGTGATTTGGTACGGTCTCTGAGAGTAGCCCATTTAAATCTGTCTCTTCCTGGTGAACGAAATACGGCACTGAGATAAAGTGTTATACATACCAGAAACAAATTACTGCATTTCAAGCAAAGAAAAGCTTGAGTGAATTCAGTGCCCTGTGAGAGGTCTAGAAAAATAATACAGATGAAAAACCTTGAACTGGGCATTCCTTATATTTAAATATTTTCTTAATAATGTTTGCCTTTTATTAGCGTCTTGATGCCATTGGACGCACACGTAAGTTCGTGGGGAGGGAGCAAGATGGCCAATGAGCCTGCATGTTGATAAAATTAGAAAAAGTATTCGCAAATGATGGTACCGGCATGTGAGTCATCTCCGGCGTTTCGGATGCAAGCCTCGTCGCGGTCACTTGTTTGGATTTGGCGCGCGTCCAACTCTCCGCTGGCAGTGGCACCGGTCCGGCTCAGTGCCCCCCGCGGCTCGCCTGATAACTCAGTTGTAATGTGACAGCCCGATAGCTTCCTGACACATGCTCAGACTTTCCATTATTACCTCTGGAACGTTCAGTACCCTCTCGGTGTGTGAGCGACTTCTTCCGAGTCGGAAATTGGATGGACTTTAGATGTACACATCCTTGAATTTCCCTGAGTTTATTGCTTTACTGTAAATAATTGAAAATTGTATCTAACAAAATTGCACTCAAATTTCTGTATCATCCCTATTTAATTTTATATGCACATGAATATTGGTGCACAAAATTTCAGGAACAAACTAAATTTTACATGGAATTTTTCTTCGACCGGGGAAACCGCGAAGTGATGTGCAGAAACACGCGCGTACTTTTCCCACGCCCTGTCTGCCCACAGTTCAAGTCGTAAATGCGCTACACTGATAAACAAAGGTGCTTAAAAATTCGACGATTTGTTTTTCAGTGCACTTTTGAATATGGGCGAGGTGTCTGGAAAGGCTTCTGTACTTTCCGTGCACGATTCCCCCTAGCCTGGATCTTATTGCCCGATTACAGGGGTTGTATGAGGGCTAAGGACGACGTCCGGTTTGCGCAGAACCTAGATAATGTACAAGATTGCTGTGTACTGAATCGGCGGGCGCCCGGGCTGTGTTGAAGTAGGCGGAGAGCAATGAACGAAGAGATTAGTCCTCGATGGTCGCGGCTCGGCGGCACGGACATGTGCAGCCTCCGCGGTCCAGCGACACGTGAGACACATGCACTGCGTGGCGTAGCGTGATGGACCCCGTTATCCTTGGGCCAGAGTCTGAGCGACGCATCCAGAGCTCTGTTCAAACAAACCCAGTTACAACGTTGCATAAACACTGGCCGAACCACGTATGTTGTTTGTAGTGTCGGTATACCACCGACGCGTTTCAGTGACCTGACGGCTCTGGCCAGCCTCTTCTTCCTAGCACTTATCACTCCCGCCTGTAATCCTACGGGAACCTGAAGGGTTCAACTGGACTGTATTTCACGGCGGGATGCAGCCCACCCTGGAGCCTGTGACCGAGCCTGGAGCGGGTTCAAGGACTGGCCGAGCACTGCCTGGTCAGCAGCGCCGTGTGCCGGCCAGCGCGGCCGCCCCCCGCCCCCGCCCCCCGCCCCCCGCCCCCCGCCCCCCGCCCCCCGCCCCCCGCCCCCCGCCCCCCGCCCCCCGCCCCGCTGCACCCCGTCGCCACGCCGTCTGCCTGGCGTCGTCTGCTTGTTGACAAGCTTCCCCCTCCACTGCGGCAGACCGCCCAATCAGCTCGCCCCTCGCTCTCTTTCATCTGCTTCTCTCATTATACTAGTTCTAGTTCATCTCTTGCCTCTCCCCGCATTCGCCACCTCCCCGTCGATCATCCAGCATGTCCTCTAATTTGCCAGTTCACACCTCCTCCGAGTCCTCATTCACACATTCTAAAGTCACTTATCTTTCGCGCCGGGTCGCGTGTGGGTCTCAGTCAACCGCTGCGGATCGAGTTCCTTATCGAATGATTAAATTTCGGTGGTGCTGCTTCAAGGCCGGTGGGACTGTCAAGGACGAATAGTCATCTTAGAGTGGTGGCGTGGCGTGGCGTGGCGTGGCGTGGCGTGGCGTGGCGTGGCGTGGCGTGGCGTGGCGTGGCGTGGCGGTGTCGCCTACTGCAGCCGCAGCGGGAGGATGAGCGGCAAGGGGTTAGGCGATCAGACCTCGGAAACGCTGAGGAATCAGCCACAAGCTGCGCCACTTCCCCATTTCCCCGTCTTGTTCCGAGAGGATCATACTTTAGTGACACAGCAAACTATTTATCGTAATGGAAAAACGATTGCAAATTTATCTGAAATGATAAAAAAATTAGTCGCAAGTATTTGTCAAGCTTGACGTGAGGTTGACCTCAGGTTAGTGTGATCTGCAGTCATATGCTGTTGTCTTTATCCAGCACTATGGACCTCTCTCCTATTATCGCAGGCCCTCGGAGACTTAAACGCTGGAGAGGCACAAGAGGTCCGCGTGGAATTTAGAGACAATAAGGAAGTATTATAAACTGTCACTTAGGAACGTCATCCATCACCGGCGGTGTGAACCACGAGGACAAGACGTGCTCCTCCAATTCACAGACATATGTTTTAATTTTTAGAGGGGGCAGAAGATGACGTCAGCAGAGCGTCCTTCCTGTTTTCCCTTGAAAAGTGGCAGACCAGACCAGTCCCGTGAACCGAGCGACCAACCTGCACGTCGGCATTAAGCTTTTCCCCCTTGTCATGGAAAAGCACCTTCCCCCCGAGTGACATGACACACGCGGTCGAGACTTTGACGTTTCAGGCAACTCCCTGACTCGACCAAAACAACATGCGGCGCGAATATTTGCCCTCCACATCATTAGTTGCTGCGTTGAGTCGGGTAGGAAGCGACGATGACGGAGGTGAAGTATCAATTCTGGACAAGTTTTTTCAAGCACTTCCAACAACGTGCTTGCTACTTGTTGTTGAACATTATAAGATTTTTGGTTTACTTTGGACCTTTAGCTATCAATTTGTGTCAAGCAGCCTAGAATTATTTAAAGCGTCTGAAATTAAATTTGTTTTAAATTTGCGATGAACTTCGCCACATCTGTTCAAATTTAAGAAAAGCCTACTTTAAAATGCGGACAAAGTTCGAATTAATTGAAATAAACTTAAATGAAATTTCATTCTGTCAAACTCAATGAAAATTTCGTTAAATTTGCAGTATATTCCTTTGCTTTACGGGGGTTACCATGATTGAGGACATGTCCTCGGAGGCGTGGGCGTGCATGATTCAGCTAATGCTCGTGTTACGTCGCCCATTGCGTGGCGTGCGTTGCAATCGACCGCATCGCGAAGCACTGCCGCGCAAAGCTGCGCACTGCAACCACAGCGGGGACCAGGGAAGCGCCGCCCTGACCTCACACACACTGTCACAGCAAACCACAACAGCAGCCTCCCTCCGCCTGGGGGAGAGAGAGAGAGAGAGAGAGAGAGAGAGAGAGAGAGAGAGAGAGAGAGGATAAAGGTACGAACAGTAGAAAAGACGACTTACTTACGCCTCGAAAGAACATTCAGCCGCTCTTAGAAAACTAGCAGGTCGTCGAATCCAGTTCGATGAAGATTTCTCGGATTTGGTTGTAAACGTGTTGAAGGAAGGTCAGTGGGTCAGTGAATAAAGATTAGCTGAGTCACTGTGACTGTAGCGGATCACGACCACATACTGTTTCGAAACATACACAACCTTATTCGTCACCACGGTTTACGACCGGGTCCGGGTAGTCTCCTCCGGAAATCACTGGCATTCCCGTCGAAAAATAGCTCTGTCCCCATGAAGGACTGCAGACAGGAGGGAACTGGCGGATTCAGACTCTGAAAGCACATAACTTTTCCTGTAATCCTGGTTATTTTTATCATAATTGTTTGTTTTCATTGCAAAACTGATTGCTGTAACGTGGACATGTTTTTAGTGTGATTTTGACCTGATGACCCCAAACAATCATTATTTTTCATGGTAGAGAGAAAAGTAAGTTATGATACTGATAAAATGATAGTTATAGTGAATTTCTATGATGACCTTTAGAGTACAGTGATAAGGTGGAGATAGCTTCGTGCACCGGTAGCCGGCTGGGACCTGACCTGACGACCTGACGTGGTGCCACCTGAACGGTAGAGAGACAGCTCTTCTGGTCATACCAGTGTGCAATCTCAAACCTCAATACCACCACCATCCCCCACGCCGATCAACTTCCAACAACATCACCCCTACCCAATACCACCTGCAGCACCGCACGCATTTAATTGGCCCGAGCGAATAAACGCAGTGGCCGTCTGATGATCACACTCCCGTTTTAATCTTTTTGTCAAAATCTTCCGGGATTCGTCTTCTGTCCCGCTTGTTGTTTGTTTACTCTCCGGCAGACGGTGCGGTCAGTCCATTAAAAAGAATTAAAAGTGTACTAGCTAGTACTGCTGTATTGAAGTACTCTCATGAAAAATGTACTTACTACGCTTTTGAAACCAGTCGCAGTCCTATGCGTTAATACTGGAATGCAGAACTTTTCAAGAGTTCTTCCAGACACACGTTTTAAACGCATCCAGTTTTTTTTTATTATTATTTTATTTTTTGCGTGTTTACCTCATTAGTCGTTTCTACAATGAGACGAGTTGAGTGAATAGGGTATTCCAAAGATGCCTGAAGCGGAATAGGGTATTTCAATGATAGCCAGACCGGAAATAAGAAAAACAAAACGACACGGCGAGCGGGGGAGAGGGGTATTCCCGCTGCACCTCCCCGCTCCCCCGCTAGCCGTGTCGTTTTGTTTTTCTTATTTCCGGCCTGGCTGTCATTGGAATACCCTATTGCGAAGAAGAAGCCGAAGTACACAAACAAGGACAAGAGATGTGAGGAGGTAACGAGGAGGTGGATAATCCACCGCCTCACCCCTCGCCCTTGTTTGTGTACTTCGGCTTCTTCTTCTCAGTTCCGCTTCAGGCTTCTTTGGAATACCCTATTTGACGGCTCCGGTCGGTGCAATAGACCCGGAAACGCATTGGCCGGCGTGCATGCAAAACACTGACCAAACAAAACCAAGACAAAAGAAAGGACGAAGAGGGAGGTAAGTGAGTAGTGACGACCGCCTGGCGGGGGCAACAACTCGTCACGCCCCGTGACTCACTACCGCCTACCTGTCCCACACGCGCGGTGCAATGTGTTTGCGTCCCTCGATTCCCGCTGATCTGAGAAGTGCGGAAGAAGTGAAAAGAAGAGTCAACGGGCTCTTTGTGTAGTAAACAACTACCCCTTTTTCTTGTTTTTACATGTTTGCGAATATCAGACGATACTTTAGACAGAGGCTTCCAGAAAACTGAACTTGTAATAAAAATTTTGACCATTGCTTTTTTTAGGTTTCTTTCAGTATCACCGTATAGTTTTAAAATCTGTTAGATCAACATCTTACGGATATAATCGATGAAAACTTCACTCCCTTACGTGCTCCTTAGCATAAAACTACAGTTCTGAAAGAAAAAAAGTTGGTTGGTTGGACGATACCACGACAGTCAAAGAAATCTTCCGTGTTTTGAGGTCCCCTAACCGGTATAATCCTGGCGTAGTCTGAAGACGAGTGATCACGAGACATTCGCATGCGTTGTCTCGAATTGAGCCGCTACTCAGGGAAAGTGTACAAATCCGGAAACGGCGCCATTTGACGCAGGTTGATGGGCTCGAAATGAATTCCTAATTATGAAAAAAAGACGCTGTCTGCGGCCCCAGCGGCTCGTTCATCACTGGGGCGTAGCTAATTCGGGCGCGGTGCCCACACCGCGGGGCCGCGGGGCCGGGACTCCCGCGGGCTTCGAACGGGAACAGGTTCCGCGAGTAGGTCCTGCACACGGCGCCGGGCGCAAGATGCTCCTACGCCCCTGTCCGCAACGCCACGCCACGCCACGCCACGCCACGCCACGCCACGCCACGCCACGCCACGCCACGCCATTACCTGGGTCAGCGAACTTAACTGGCGCTCATTGGCGCGTGGCGGGCCGCTGTGGCGTAGGGGCGCGCCGTTTCTCATATCGCACCGTCGATACCCCATGCATGTTCGCAACACCTCCAATTTGCATTGGAAGTCACCTTCGCTGTAGGGTATACATATACAACGAGCCAGCTGTCAGTGCTGTCTAGTGCCTTGTAGACGTCAGAGTTGACCCAAAATACAAAAACAAAATGAGACGCTGGTGTACAGCAATATAGGGTGATTTCGATCAATCGATTTGAAAAAAATTACAAGAAGAAAAATTATTTTGCTAACTTGTATTAATTTACGTGCTCCAAAAGAAGTTTTTTCACATGTTCTCTTAGTTAAAAATTCCTTAGAACCGATTCAGATCACCTCCATATGATCAAAATCAGGCAGAGTTACAGGGCTGCTCGCCTTAGCACCATAACTTGGTACTCTTGTTGAGGCAGGAGGGCGAGCAGGAAGCTCACGCGCTGTGCGGGCAACGGAAGGGGTTCGTTTCTTTTGCTCCTGCGGGTTCAAGAGCAGTACGATTGTGTCGCTCATGGGCAAGCAACCCGGCTGCTCAAGCACTTCGTGTCAATGTGCCCATGACCGCCACTTCTCACGAGAGATAACTAACTTCCGAAGCTAGACACAAGATAGACATGCCTGATTGAAAAGGCATCCTATCCTCACTCCGTGTAATAAGGGGTTCCTAAGCTGTGTTTAGGAATGCCAATTTGGCCGCGGACAAGCCGCGAACACATTCAAACCAGTTGATAACTTGCTGAAGGGTCGGCTCAGCTGGACGCGCGTGAACTAAGCTGGACGCCGCCCAGCTGTCTGTCCGCTGAGCAAATAGAAAACAAGGGATAAACGTCTGCCGGAAAATAAGTTGTCGGAAACCATCATCTGCCGTCATATCACTGGCTGCTTGCTCTGCTAGACACGTAGGTCCTCGTGCGGCCGCACAGAGCTCGCCCCGCCCCGCCCCACCCCCCTCGGTCTAGCCGCCCCCCCCCCTTCCCTTCACCTGCTTCACCGCGGAGTATACATTTCCGGTGACTTTTGACTCGCGACGTGATACCGCGCCGTCCCGCTGTCGTACTAGTACAATGACTACTGGGGAGATTACAAGGGAGGGGAACTGGCAACGAGATGCGCTAATGAGCTGAATGCTTCAGATTCATTGCTCGGCAAACAGTTACGGCGCGCTTTTACGCCATAGTCTGACAACGATTTTTCGTTCCACTAGATTTTCCATAGCATTTGATAACTCTGATATAAGTGGAATTTTACCGAAGAAGTCTAAAATTGGCGTTGGCTGAAATAAAATTTTAGCTTGTGTGTAGACATTGCTCGTTAATTCTTTTTTTCCCACCTAAAAACTGCCAAGGCTCAAATTTTTCTTAATATTGTAATGAAATTAATACTTGAAAACTTCGAGTTTCAGAGTAAACCTGAACAATAAATTTGAAGCAAAGGCCTCGTTCAAGGTCTTCTTTTCCATATTTCCGAGCCATTAGCGATGCTGAGTCAATAAACCCTCTTCAAAAATTAAAGAGAAAAGGAAACTAAGTCCTCTGTAATTTCCTCGGTAATTTCGCATTCCTTGATTTTCAATATTTTATATGTGCTGAGCGAGCCTTTGAGAGGGGAGCTCGGGATTGGTCCGGGCCCAAGTAGTCACGTGACAGTGGCAGATCTCCCTGCTCGAGTCTCTCCTGCACCTGTAACTTACCGGTCCGCGTCGCCAGGCGTCGCGTTGTGTCGCGGGGCCGCTGTCACGACGCCGTCGCGTGGGGTCGTCGACGCCGAGCCTAACCTCGGCCTTGCCCGGCAGTGCCCTGCCGCCGCCGCGTCGTCTCCGCTCGCGTATAAGTCGCCTTGATCTTGTCGTCATACTGTCATGGCGACTTTTATTGGCCACGCCACGCTACGCCACGCCATAACGTGGGCAGTGATCATAGTCGCGGATGGTAATCTGGATTGGAATGTCTCCTCCCGGGTCAGAACCCTGAGGCGAACTCAGGAAGCAGTGGGAGCATCCTCAGGCCGCATGAAGGGAGGCGATGAGAAAATCTGCACAGAAAAACCATAACCCAGAATCTGGGGCAACTAAACCCAGAAACCAAGGTTAAAAATATTTTTGGAGGCGATTTTGAGACCTATTTTCTAAAACGCGTTTTGAAGCTTCCTGATGATATTGCAACAGGTGTCAAAATCAACACAAAAATTAAAAAAAATTACGCTTCGGTTCTTGGTTGAGTTGCCACAGATTCTAGGTTTTGGTTTTTCTGTGTGGCGTGCTAGCACGGGATACACCGCTGCTCAAAATTTTGAAGTGATTGACTTGTCGCAATTGTAAAAATTTGTAGTTGGTGTACACTCGTTTGAGCTAGCTCAGCGGTTCCCAACCCAAATCACTTCGCGACCCCAAAATGGCCCATGAACATTTTCGCGACCCCAAACTTAACTTTGAGTGAATG
>CABIKL010002640.1:0-12233 GCA_902196195.1 Aptinothrips rufus
GACGCGGCGCAGTTCGCGAATCGCGGCTCGAACCAGGCCGCAGCTCAGACCGAGAGGCGCTCAGCCCCGCTCAGCCCCGCTCAGCCCCGCTCAGCCCCGCTCAGCCCCGCTCAGCCCGTGCGGCGCGACGTGGGCAATTCGCGGGGCGCTACCGCCACCGAGTGGCACCGAGTGGCGTGCCTACGTCAGCTGCAGCTCTCCTGGCCACGCCCTCACCTCACCTCACCTCACCTCACCTCACCTCACCTCACCTCACCTCACCTCTTCAGTTATGATATAATATCAACTCTGAATCAATTAAATGTTAGCGTAGCGTAGCCAAGCAGCAGGGGTCGCCCCGCCCTGCTCCACTGTACAGTACAGCACTGTACAGTCAGTGACAGCCCGGTGGTGGGTGGGCCGGGCCGCGGGGCCGACTGGGGCGGGGCGGGGCGGGGATTTGGTGTCATGGTCGCCACTGTGCACGCGTGCAAAATCACCAGGACCGGGCTAACGCCGGGCGGGCCATATGGGGGAGCTAGCTGCGGAGATAAAGACCCCACCCCACCCAACCGCACCCCACCCCACATTGGACGGAGAAAGAGGACTGAACCAGGAGTGAAAGAGAGTGCATCGTGATGACGTCGCGTCCACAGTTTGAGAGTGTTGAAGAACTCGCCGGGTGCTCAGTCTGTTAAACTTTAAACATATATAGGAGTCTTTCCCGCGCGGAGTATCGACGCTGGTGGATCCTTTTGGACTCGCTTACTTCGGCAATATGATGTGACGTTCGTGAAAGATAGTTCGTCACCACTGACCTCACTCAAGGCACAGCAGTTCCTTGCACCTTGTCACATATCAACATCTGGACCCTGACCGGTCCCTGACCCCTGACCTCTCGCCCAATGCCGCTCTCTAGCCTCGCGTGGCACGCGCCGATACAGCAACAGGTCGCCGCCCCCCTCTCGACCCTAACGAGGCAGGCCGCGGATGTTGTCCTATGAATTCGGGGAACGTTGTGTCATTCTGCGGTAGCGCACCATGTTTGAAAGTATATTTTTGGTAAAGTTTGGGCTAAGTACGATAATTAATTTTTAAACACTGGTGGATTCGATTCACTTCTTCTGCCTGTTTCAGGGAGTAGGGAAGGGAACCGTTTCCTTCTTCATAGAGGAATGTTTGTTATCATCCGAGTCCGGGCCGCGACCCAAATCCTTTCAGTTCTCAGCGCCACTTGAAAAGGACGCATTATCAATTAATTCCTAGCCTCCGAGACGTGTCCGCCATATCGTATCCCCGCGCCACGAGTGAGGGGCGGGGCGACCCTGGGGCGTAACAGCATCTTGTAACTTAGACGCCTGCACCAAGCAATAGACTCAGCTTATTATTTTAAATTTCTAATCTTTTACTTTTTAATAAGTACTTTTAAATTTTAAATTCTTCCTTTCACGTCGCGCCGGTGTAGAAAAGAAGCAGTCGGTATACTTTGAGAACGTTGAGGGGAGGTCATCGACACTGGCGAGTGCTGTGCCCTGGCTGTGCCGCCGCGCATGCCGTATGAGTGTGTCCCGGATGGGCGTCCGTCTCAGCGTCCGGGAGCCGTCTATCACGGGCCGAGAAGCGAACCCTCAAAGTGCAGATATTGTGCGAACTCTTCATCGTATCAGCGGAATGAGAGAGTAAAATCATGAAATGCAGAGAACATGTGACCCGCCCGCCTCGCGCGCCTGGCCTGGCTCTTCTTCCTATTTTCTCACCTTGGGTCGTTACCAGCATCGCACCTGCCTGGCGTCCTTGCGCTGCATGTATCCCCGGCCCGGCATGTGGGTAGGCTAGCCTGGCCCGCAGCTCACCTGTGTCGGCCCGGATGCCTACCCCACACGGGGGCATCGCCTCGCCTCGCCTCGCCTCGCCTGAGCCAAGGCTGCCGCAACACGAAAGAAACGTTTCCCTCGGGAGAAACTGAATCATCATCCTCGCACCGTCGTTACTATGTAGTCAATGTGTAGGAGTATAACGAACCGACACTTCGACATCCTCATCGAAGGACGACAGATCCGTGGCAAGTAACTGTCGACAGAGACTAGGATTGATCTCATCCTGCCAAGATAGCTCAGGGAGAGTGTTAGACTGAATACCTGAAGGTCCCCGGTTCGACCCCGGGTTGCGGCCCTAACTCCGTGGATGGAACTGCTCATGACATGAAATCGATTTCCTGTCATTCATGTTACGAAACTCTCTTTCAAAAGTTTATTGTATTGTCAAAATCCTTTTGCTCTTTTAAATTTAAAAGAATTATAATAGGCTGGAATAGAAAGAAATATTTAAACACGTTGTACGTCGTCTGTTTTATAAATTTCTCATCACCAGACTGCTGCCAGCGGCTGCTGGAAGGGAGCTCATGGCATGTCGTAGCGAGCCCTTCCGTTTGAATGGCGGATGCGTCGCTCAATTAGAAAACAAGCGTGGACAGAGGCAAAGAAGATGACACGACACGGCGCGGCGGGGAGGAGGGCTTGAGGGCGGGCTGGGCTCACCAAGCCCCCGCGCGACCTTCTTCCCTGAATAACGTGACTATCTATACCAACTTTTGATTTCCACTTTTTCTTGCCGGTTTTGGTCTTGGTGTTGCAACTTTACTTTCCGTTGCGCATATGGCACTTAGATAGATCAGCTCTTTCTTTTCGTTAGAGTTTTGTTAGTTTTGAGTGGCTTATCACTTTCATCCATGAATTTGAGAATCAAATCAACCTATAAGTTATGTTAGCCTTATGGCGATTGTTTGCGCTTCAGGCAGTAGTGGGAGGCGGCCCAGAGGCGGCCGCCGCTGACGGGCGAGGAGTCGCTGGCCTCTCCAGAGCCCGCTCCAGCCCGCTAGCTCCAGCCCGCTGGCTCCAGCCCGCTATCCAGCGTCCCTCCCACGCCTGTTCCTCGGCCGGCTCACCTCCCGTTGCCCGACAGGATGGAGAGTTAGGGACAGCAGAGGTTGAGATCCACGTCCTCGAACCTAACCCGCATTCACGACTACCGCACCGAAAAACCAAAACCCAGAAACTGCGGCAACTCAACCCAGAACCCAACGGTAAAAAAAGAACTAAAAATAAATAAATTTGGAAGTGATTTTGAGACCTGATGCAGAATGACCAGGAAGCTTCAAAACGCGTTTCGGAATAAGTCTCAAAATCACATCTAAAAATATTTTTTAAACCTTCGTTTTTGGTTCCGGTTTCCCAGTAATCTGGGTTTTGCGGTCTTCCTGTGAAGTGACTTCTTGTGGATTGGCGTCGAGACGAGCGTCGAACCCGCTCCGATTTATCACTCTGGATAATGTATGGTCGCACCTCTGTATGTCTGTGAGGCTGCTACTGTCTCGTCCTCTCGATAATATGTGTGTCAACAGGCCGGGCAGGGCCGGGCAGGGCGGGGCAGGGCCGGGTTGGGGCCTTGGAGCGAGCAAATAATACACTCGTCAGGAACCGATGATAGCAGCGCAGGGCAGGGCTAGCGTCACACGCACCGCCCAATTAAAAGGGGGCCACGTTCCCACTGGGCGAGTGAGCGCATTGCTTCTCCTCTGTAGATGTCTTAGTGGAAGTCGTCCTTAAGTTACGTAAGACAGAACTGGTCAGTCGTATAAGGCGGCTAACCTAAGCTGGGATATTCGTCTCCACCCTCGAGAGACTCACGTAATTTATGGACAACTCAGGTAGTCCATCTTCCCCATGATTTTGAGACAGGCGCTCCTCCGGTTTGGTCATTCCCCTTACCTTCCCTGAGATACGTGCGTGCAGCACTGACAGCCCTGGCTAGACGACTTACTGTACGTAGGTAAATCTTCATGTATATCCCAATCGTTAATAATCACAGTTCGAAATGGTGAAAATAATTCGCAACGCATAGCTGCTGCTCCATTCAGTTCGGGACAAAATTCTGTAATTTCCACTCACCAATCTGAAGACGTTTTACTTGCAACAATGTGACATGATAGAGTGCCCATAATTGTCCATGTGTGGATGGTACATTTAATCAGGAGGCCCGCTGGCTGATAAGACGGGGCAGTCTGTTTCTCAATGAAATAGGTAACGGGGTTAGCAGGGGGAGGGGAGGGAGGTCCTCAAGTACGTGCGTACGGTTCATGGCTGCTCGTGACAAGACGTGACGCTATCGATTCAGCGTTTCATTGCATTTCTATCTGCGCGAGCATGCCGCGACACCGACTGCTATGTCCCCTCTCGAGAGCAACAAGAGGATGTCAAGGCCCCACCGGATCCCGACAGAACAAGTTGTTGCTACTGTTTTGGGCTTGGCACTGCTTCAGCACTCACTACTACAACCTGCTGCGGCCATGATCTTATGGTTAGATCTCCGCACCCAAAACTAAGTCAAATTGAATAAAATTCACGAAATTATTATATTTTGTTATATTATGTTATTATATTGGCTAAATTTTAAGCAATTTTAATGAAACAAATTTGGGGATGAACCACGTAAATTGCTCGAATTCGGTAAACGCTTTTCTGGGTGGGACCCGCGCCTTGTCGTCCGCACCCCGGTTGTGGATGAGATCCTGGTCAACAGAGCGGATTGAGGCCGAGTGTTCTTCGTCTGGAAGGTCTGCAATAATTTGCGTGCGATTCTCTGCCCCATACCCCGGCGCGGGCCTGTTGTGTACGGTCGACCTTTAGCGCTCCCCTCCCCTCTCTTCCCTTCCCTCCGTCTCCCCCTTGCCCCTCCTCTCCCCTCTCCGCGCATTCCGATAGCCCTGTCCAAATCGTGCGGCATGAAAGCAGATGACGTGTAATCACTGTTGTATCAGATAGTCAGCGCGTTGGTCTCTGGACCCTGACACACCTCCTGTTGCATGAGCGTCGGCCCACCCCAGTCCCCCCACCCCGCCCCGCCCCGCCCCGCGCCATCCCGCCCTTGTGTGCAGTCCCTCGGGCCCTCGGGCAGTGCAGTGGCGCAGGTTGGATTGAGTCGCTCATGTTCCCCCTCGTGTAGATGGAAGGGGACGTACACAAACCACCTGGTCCCGACCTGGTCAAAATTTGGACCATCTTGGGCAACCCCCTCCCTCTTCGTGGTGCTATTTTGCCTACCTTTCCCATGCTAAAACATAGGGCCGTGGTACCGTGGTAGGACAGGGCCTCTTAAACTGGACTAGCCTGCGTGGTTTTTGGCCTTCGCTCTGGCCGTGGCGGTTTCCTGTAGTTCAAAACTAGGCTCGAATTGGCACCTGAATGAAACTAAGTCTACCTACCTCACATCTCCTTGGCTCCCGACCTTGCGTTCCGAGTTCAAGGCCGCAATGCCGTTTGGTTTCGTTTCGTTTCGCAGGACTCTCCAATCACTCAGTGTCCTGTTACACGAGATCCAGGGCGGCCGGTGTGCGAGTTTCGCGAGGCTGACGCGGCTGACGTAAGCAAACTGCTCGTTTAGGCACGACGACGTGATGATGGTCAGTGTGTGCGCAATGAATACACGTAAGGGGTCGTCAAATCAGATACGACAAAATTAACCATTTTTCGCCCCCTCCCCACCCCCCTGTAACGTGTGGAGCTGTAATGAAGGCTCACTCGCGAATGACTCATTGAGCAACGAACAGGCTGGAGTCAGATTCTCAAGGCGGTGGGCATGCGCCGGGCGCCCGCTGTGTCGTTCGCTCTTGCTCAGGGTGAAAGCTTCGCCTCGTCCTCGTGTGTTTCCTGCCAACAGATCTTCATTTGGACTGTTTCCTGGCGTCCTCGTGTCAACTTATTTCTTTTCACCTTTAATTTCCAAGCCACCTTTTTTGGCGGGATTGCAACCCTCTGCACGTCGAGGCCCGCTTGGTTACGCTGCCAGAAAAACCGTACAAAAAATACCAGCCGTACCAAAAAGCAGTGACGCAGGTGAGGTCCTCGCGAGGGTCCTCGCCACCCTGCCGGACTGCATGCTGACTACAGGAGGCCGTTAACTCAGTCATCTTGGAGCGTGTCCAGGAGACGCGAGCAGGGAGCCTCCGAGGAGGAGTCACAGGACAGGACAGGGGAAGGAAGACGTCAGGGCCGGGATGTTAGTCGCACCGGAAGTGAGCCGGCAAGTTAGCAGCCAGGCCAAAAAGAATGTTGATATGCTCTCTCTGAATTCGCGACGTTCAGGTAAAAAGTATATATTCGAGGCAGCAAGAGCCGAAGGCCGAAGGGTCAAGGATTCTCTGGCTGCATTTTATGTAGCACTGTAAAAAAAAAATTACCTGTTTTGGGGAAACCTTGCCGAGAAACATGGGAGCAGTAACACCAGTTCCGGAATGTTTTTGAGTCATTTTGAAAGCTATACAACGGCTGGTTTGTCGACTATTAACTGCTAAAGAGTTGAATATGTTGAGTAATAGTGACACTCGTCTCGCCGCGCTGCAGGGGGGCGTCTGGTGGGTCAGCTCGCGTTGTATCACTTGACCGGCCTCCTTTTGCGACGCGCAAATAAAAGAAGAACAAAATCACCTGTATCATGTGGCGCGAAAAGAACTGGCCAACCATACATTTAGCAGGGGCAGCGGAAATGTCCTCGTCCTGGACTGGTATCATTGATCGGACTGCTTTATGCCGTCATTGTGCTGCAAAAGAACCTCGAGAAAGAGAGAGGGAGAGAGAGCTCGATAGCTCCGCGGCGGTGTCGTATGGAGGATACGGACCTCGAGGGTTGGTTGGCCTGGCGAGTCCCACTGCCCCACCAGGCCCCACAGCCCGCTGCACACATCGCCTGATTTCAGTTCGTATGCTAATCGGCGCGCACCTTCCGACTCGCTCAATGCTGCTCCCGGCCCGTGTGATTTGTTGGTCTCGTCGGGACTCGGAGCTGGAACCTCGCTCGACCTCGCGCCGCTTTGTACGACACCAGCTTTGTAGCTCTGCGGCCCGGCGCCCCTATCTCGATGCCCCGCCCCGCCCCGGCCCGCCCCGCCCCGCCCCGCCCCGCCCCGCCCGGCCCCGCCCGGCCCCTCTCGGCTGCGGGCCAGAACAGAGAACCGCCTGGACATCGATGTCACAGTAAATAGTGGTAGCAATGGGGTGCGGCGAGGGCCTTACGCGCTGCCATCATTATTAAACTCCTTCCGGTTTTGCATCGTCCTATCAGCATAGCGAATCCTCTGCGCGGCACACAAAAACCAAAACCCCGATTCTGCAGCGACGCAACCTTAAGCGAGCAAACGTGAACGAATACTTTTTTTTTGTGGTCATTTTGACACCTATTATTCCAAACTTGATCAGGGAGATACGAAACGTGTTTGGATTTAGTCTCGAAATTAGTTCCAAATGTGTTTTTGGACCCTTTGTTTCTGGGTTGGCTTTCCAGATTCTGGGTTTTGTTTTTTCCGTTTGGGTGACAGGTTCATACCTCATCTTGCTTCCACCATGGGGTTGTAAAATGACGCCAACTCTAGGCGGTAGCATAGGGTTCCACGCGCTGCTGTCTGTTGATGTTGATGTCGATGTTATTGTTGCTTCCAGCAAACGGTCCTGGATAGTATCAACGCGGACGACCCGTCCTTCACCGGCAAGGGCTACACCAGCCTGGCCGTCATCTACGCCGTGTTCGCGATATGCAACTGGGCGGCCCCCTCGGTCATCTCCGTCATCGGACCCCGAGCCGCCATCTGCGTGGGGGCGGTCACCTACGGGTAGGTCTCAGCGGCCGCAGCGGGCCGCAGCGGGCCACAGCGGGCCGCAGGGAACGAGAATCAATTTATGAAGTGCGCTTTCGGAAATTCGACAACTTTTCTTTTGAGACCTTGTTAAGAAATGTTTTTGAAGGAAAGTCGTACGTGGAACCCCCTAGAAGGTTTCTGAGTGAGGATATGTATCGGGTGTCCAGGTGTGTATCGGGAGGAGATAGGCAAGCCAGCTGTACACGTCAGTGTTGCGGGCTTGCCTACGTCCGATCTCCCAGGCGCTCCTTCGTTACGATGGTCTTGCTCGGCAGACGTCCGCCTCCGCGTCGTTCATAAATTACGTAAGACTAAATTGGCCTCTTTTTGACCCCGCCCCCCTCGTAAGGCGAATAACCCAACCTCACCATGCTTTTTGGTAAAGGACCGTGAGGTGGGCGTAGACACCCCCCGCGCCCTAAAGAGCCTGACGTAATTTATGGACAGCCCCTAACTTTTGCTGCCTCTGCTCTGCGCAGGTTCTTCATCGCGACCTTCCTGTTCCCCGCGACCTGGCTGCTGTACCTGAGCTCGGCGGTGATGGGCTTCGGAGCGGCCATCATCTGGACCGGGCAGGGCAGCTACCTCACTCTCAACTCCACCAAGGACACCATCTCGAGGAACTCGGGCGTGTTCTGGGCCATGCTGCAGTGCAGCATGTTCTTTGGCAACCTTTTCGTCACATTCGTGTTCCAGGGGAAGACCCACATCGATGAAGCGACGCGGAAACTTGTGTTTTCGGTTCTTGTAAGTTTGAGGTCTCTGCTATTTAAGCCCTTTTCAACTCGGCGCTCAAAATTGTCCAGGGGAAAGATCGTTAGTGATAGCGTGAAGCCAACGTATCTTTTAAAACTTGAAATTATTATGAGCAACGCCTGATCGTGTGTGATATTGTGTGTGTGTAGCTTGGGGTGGCGGCGCTAGGGCTGGCCTTCGTGCTGCTGCTCCGACCCTCCGTGCAGGACTTGGAGGCAGAGAAGAGGGACAAGGCGGCCTCGGGACCAATGCACGCCTTGAAGCGGGCCGCACAGCTCAGCCTCACCAAGGAGATGGCCCTGCTTGGCGTCACCTTCTTCTACACGGGTTGGTATCTGTCACCCCTCCTTTTTTTTTTTTTTTTTGGTAACGTTGTCTGTTTGGGAAAGTATTCAGACTAATAATTGACTCTTTCTCCCTTGTTTAGGCCTTGAGTTGTCCTTTCTCAGTGGAGTTTACAGCCCGAGCGTTGGCTTCACAAAACAATTTGGAGAGAATGCCAAACAGTTGGTTGGACTTTCAGGAATTTTCATTGGTCTTGGCGAAGTCATAGGTAAGTGTGCCTTTGATTTCAATTAGCACAATTTAAATGAAATGTTTGAATTGAACTCTTTCTTTTACCATTTAAAATTTTTATAAATTTTTTAGTACAATCAATTTTTTTCTTTTAGGAGGGGCTCTCTTTGGATTATTGGGTGGTCGAACGACTCGCTCCGGTCGTGACCCAATTGTTATTGTTGGTTTCCTCATCCATGTCACAAGCTTCTTCCTCATCTTCTTAAATCTCCCAAATAACGCAAATTTTGGAGATAAGGTCACTCCTGAGGATGCATACATCACATCCAAGTAAGTAAACTTAAGCGAAAAATACTGTACAGGGCAAATCGTCTTTCTGTTTTGGCATCACAATGTCTCTTTCCCTTTTGCAGTCAGTACATAGCTTTGCTATGCAGTTTCCTTCTGGGTTTTGGAGATAGCTGTTTCAACACTCAAATATTCTCTATACTTGGTGGATTATATCCAGAGGACAGTGCTCCTGTCTTTGCACTGTTCAAGTTTACTCAGGTAACTAGAATGTTCTTAATGCAATAATGCTAAGCTTATCCTGTTTTTTTTCTTGTGTGCTTTTTATTTTTTTAAATTGGTTTTGATACAAATTTAGTTTTTTATCTCATTGGGATATTTTGTTTCGCAGTCAGTGTCTGCCGCAGCCAGTTTCTTCTACAGCACATTATTGGGATTGTATATTCAGCTTGGAATCCTGGTTGTGTCGGGAACCTTTGGCACTATTACTTTCTGTTTGGTAGAATGGGCGGAACGTTATAAGAAATCAGAAGCAACTGTCAACAGTGAGAGCAGTGATCCAGACAGCATCACTCCAAGAACTCCAGCATTATCACAAGACTAATACATCAACATATATGTTCCCCTTATGACTATCAGCATGGACTGGTATGTGATAACGAAGACATCAAGTCTGAAAACAGTTAAAAAATAATAAGACACTCTCTGGTTTTTCCTTATTAACTCTGGATGAGGTAACAAAGAAAACTCGAATTTATATGTGCCTGAATTTTCTCGGTGATGTAGAGTAGATCATGAATTTTGATACTTCATGAATGCAGGGAACTTCTTGCATTTGTTCTTAGTGTTTATATTTTACAGTTTTAAGACTTTGTTTTGTAGATTGTCACTGGTACTGAATTGTTGATGTTTGCTTGGATTATCTTCCCTGAGAGGACAATTGTAGTTGAATATCTATTGGGGAAAGAATTGATTGGAATACTGATATGGTCTAATTGTTTTTCTTCAAGTCTGATCTTACAATCTGCCAAAATTTAGTTGTTTCTCTTACCTATTAATTTTCTTTTCTTATGTCATAGTGAAATATCTTTCTAATAATGGTCTTCTCAATAGTTGTTTTGTGGCAGAGTTATTTTTTATTTTATCACTCAAAGTACTACACTTCGCTATTTAGCTTCAAAATAGAATTTTCCTTTATTGCCTGAAATTATGAGAGTGTCTGATACAATAAGGTTTTTGTTCTTCCTCATGCAAATTTCATCCTTGGCATAAAATTTTCGCAATGCAGAGCTTTCTGTAACTCCCATGCAAGTCTATTTGCAACAATTTTATTATATGCTATCAATTGCTTTGTATGACATCAACTATTCTAAAAAATTTGCATTCCCATGGCTTTTGAAAAACTTAAGGCTTTAAGGATAGCCATTTCAAAATAGGAATTGCATTTGTCTTTTGAAATTTTAATTTTACAATTACAATTAACTGCTACTACCAGTACAGTTAAGTAGAAAATGACAGATTTTCCTTCAGTGATAATTTTTGCATTTACATCATATCTTTGGTATCTTTATTTCAAGATCTCATATGTAAAAATTCTGTTGTTCTGTAATTTTTAGTGTTATTCAAAGTTATGTAATGAGTATCCTCTTGTTAGTTGTTTATAATTTTGTCAATGTTTGTAAATATTTATGTTGTATGTTGTTTTATGCTATAATGAATTTTTCTGGAAGAAAAGAAAAATGTTGTTGGAATAATTATCATATGAATGTTCAAATCATGCCATGTTTCCATTAGAATAAGTGATAGGAAAGTCATGAAAAAATTATACTTGTTAAGTTGCTATTTCTACTCTATCATAGTAGGAAATTCAATGTTACTATTCCAAAACTTAAGTTCACTTAAGGACTTTGATGAAATGGTTTTTTCCTTTTTTTAAGTGCCAATATCTGAAGTAGAATTTATAAAATTATGTATGAATTGCGCCCTTTTGGCATTAAATGTGATTAAAGTGATCATATAAGTGCTGTGAAATGAAGAATGTCTTCACTTTCTGTTTCATAAATGCTCTTCAGAAATGGAAAGAGCATGGCTTTCCCTCGTAACTTTTTTGCTCCGATCTTAGTTAAACTTGATAAGGGATTTAAAGGCCGGTTATATTACCGGTAAGTTTTGGTTTCGGTAAGATTAAAATCTTTTCAGTTATTTACTTATTTTTCTACGGTTTATGGTCCGGAAATGATCTTTTTTCCTGTATTTCGTGCACTTTGAAGTTCGAGCCAGAGCTACTTCGGGAAATTTCGGCTGACAAGTAACTGCACTCCTCGATCTCCGAAACACTGCAGGTTGAAGCCTCAAAGTCACTGTGCTGAAAGTACTCGAAAGTGGTAGGCAAAATCTTTTCTTCATCCCTGATGTTTCAATTAGCAAGATTTCTCGAGTGGGGTAACCAGAAGTTCGTCTCCCAGCGACTGCTGGATAGGTATTGCACCCTTCGTTCTCTTAAACGCTCGGGTATCCGGCAATGAGTTCGCCTACTCGAGAACTCTCAGAAGAATGGGTGTCGAGGTTTTAACTTGCAGCGTTTCGGTGATGGAAGGTTGCGATGCTAGCCAAGCATTCGCTGGCCGCTAGCGGCCGTAAGCTGTGCTCCTTCGCGTGGTAACGTATTTTTATAGTTGTGAAGGAGCCAAACTATGGTTTGAATGGCAATTCTAGCCAACTGAATAAGTCAGTATGAGCGTTTAAAGCCGGTAATCGTGCCGCTAGGTCGATGGACCGCCTCGCCTCGCCGCTGCTCCGCCGCTTATGAAGATAAGTTACTTTCTCATACGCCGCAGGTCGCGTCTTCCCGGGCCTGCAAAATGTACTGGGGATCCTTGATGTCTCCCCTCCGCCGTCGCCGTAGAAATCTCTTCCGTATTTCTTCCTGATTTTTACTCGTTCTTTACCCGGCCCCGCGGCGAGCAACCGGGGTAAGGGAACGAGTATTGTAGAGGGTGTTCCAAAA
>CABIKL010002641.1:0-12229 GCA_902196195.1 Aptinothrips rufus
AAAACTCTGACCTACAGGCTACGTAGGAGACAAAGCCGTCGTTAATGTGCCGACTACTGTATGCTTTACCCTATTTGATTGTGTTTTCCAGCCGAGCCTGCTGACGGCCCTGTCCTCTCACCACTTTGGAATGTGGCGGCTCTCCGAAAGAACCCATTGTGATGTTAGCATTCATCTCCTTGGAATTTTGTCATCAGATGTGGATTGTGAGTTTTTGAAGCACCATTGCTATCTGACTGTAAGATATCATTTAAAGGAAGGAAGGGACATGCATACCCTTTCAGACTTTCTGTTTTATTAATACCCAAAACATTAGTCTAAGAGACTAGTGGGTGGTTTGAGGAGGGGCATACCAGTGAATTTGGGGGAGGGCGGGGGCTGGTTTCTGGTCCGTGGTCGGGAGCAAGGGCTGGTTTCTGGTCCGGGGTCGGGAGCAAGGGCTGGTTACTGGTCCGGGGTCGGGAGCAGGGGCTGGTTTCTGGTCTGTGGTCAGGAGCAAGTGCTGGTCGGTCTGGCTGGGTCCTGGTTCCGCTGCGACCCCACTTATATCTCCTGCAACAAAGGTCAAGAAGGAAGTCTTAAATAAGTTCAAGCGAACCTCTCATATTTATTAATAAAATAATTAAGATTTTTATCTCTTTGTCACATTGAATCACTTATCTAAAGTTTTCTTATGATTGTTCCATCAAACCACTGGTTTGCACCAGAAAAGATTTCAAAATGCTTCTTTTTGTCAGAATATAGTAATAAACTTTTTCTAGTGTCCACCTCTGTAGGTCAGCTTTGTGGATAGCTAGACAGGTACAATCTGGCGGAAGACTATATTTTTAAAAACGTCTACTTTGCAGACACTGTTTGAAATATTTCACTTTGAAATCCTAAAATAAAACCAGCAAACTAATAAAATCTAGTTTTTATCAAGCTCTTTTTCAGGCCCTTTAGACAGAACCCGGTATTAACCCAGAAATTTGTAACATGCGTGGAATTCCCTCTGTTGAGAAAGAGTTGTTAAAGGAAAGGGTCTTGTAGCTCGAAAATGCTCTTCATTTAATCCTTCTATTCAGGACTGTAGGCATCCTCCCCGAAACCCACCTAAGCGCCCTTTTCCAAGACCCAAAATTTGATTACTGTTTCTGTGTCTTTCTGTCCATTTATATGACTTTCTGTTCGCTGCACTGCCAGGTGAAATCGTCACTTCCCAGAAGCAAAAACAGTTGAAATCAGGAAACTTACAATGTTGAGGTAATACTCGAATCTTGACATCAATCTTAAATTTTAATGAACCTTCATTTCCTCTCAGTTTGTAATCTATGTTATATTTTCTTCCGTTTTAGCAGGGTTCTACATGTAGTCCTCGAACACCCCTGTCTGAGAGTGTCTCGTGGGGAACGGTCCGTATTGGGAGAAACCAATCAATTTTCATCGACATCTGTTAAAAGTTCTAGCCAGCTTGGAGTCAAAAATTCAAATTTTAGAAGAAATGATAAGTTGATCCTCAACTCCCTCTGAGCCACTCAATTACCATCATGCGATAATGCCTCCTGTGAGCAGTAAGCAAGGAGTGAACATCCATCAACATCTGGTGGAAATATAAGAAGGGCAGTGATCTTAAGGTGAGATTTACATCCTTACAAGTTATTGAAGCTGGTTCCCTTCTTTCCTTTGTCATAATTTGTTCCCCTTATCACCGTATTCTGTCATTCTAGGTTTTTTTTTATCCTTCTTTTGAAATCTGGGACCCTCTCAGTAGAATAGCCAGCAGTGGGTGAGAACGAGAACCTTTCGCTTCCTGCAACATCTCATCATCCGGATGACTATGAATTCTGTCTTAAACCAAAGAGACTAAACGCAGGTAATTTCTTAAATTCAGTTTCTAAAGTATATGTTTGAAGTTAAGGTGCTTCACATGCAAATCCTGACACGGGGTTCCCAGGGGTCAGATGGAGTCAAATTTCCTGTCTGATTTCCCTGACCGTTTATTCTAGTTTTCCCTGACATTTTTCCTTTCTTAAATCCAACCCAACTTACTGAACATATATTTGTTATTGTTGGCCAAGATTCAAGATGACTGCAATTGAAGCAAGCTGGAGGCCGTGGGCTTTTAAGATTTTTGTTGAAATGAAAAATGGGAGCTTAGTGGCTTGGAAGCCAAATTATTTGAGACAACAAATTTGGGCCAAGACACACCATTAAGTGTTGTATCTTAATGACTTCCCTGACTCTGACCGCTGGGCACCCTATGACATGAATTTATGTCTACTCCATCAATTAATCCTCTCAGGAAAGACTCTAGAGAAACACTGTCCATCCTTTCAGTTGTACTGATTCATTGTCAAATTATTTACAGAAAAACAATCAAACACAGATGGTAGTTCAGATGATGTGCTACTGAAAGTGAAGAAGAATCTCTTCCTTGAAGAAATTTCATCACAGTGAAAATTTTGTTCAAAACTTTTCAAGAACAGCAAGAGTGCCTCTGGGAGTGTTCTTTCTGAATGTGGAACTGGATATCCACAGACAACATTTGTGGATTTGCATCCCTCCTCAAAGGCTTGTTGAGGAAGGAATATTTTCAAAGCATGTCCATGTGCAACTTGTGACTTCAAGTGTCACTTCACAACATCTTATTTTGAACATTTGAATAGTGTTCTTGGAGGTGGTATATTGCCATCGTGATATGAGCATTCATCTCCTAAGAATTTTGTCATTCGATTGGATTGTGAGTTTGTTGAAGCACCATTGCTGTCTGACTTTTAGATATCATTACAAGGAAGGAAGAAAGATGCAAACCCTGGCAGACTTTCTGTTTCTGATAGATTATAGTGGGATTTGAGGAGGGGCATACCAAGAACTTTGGAGAAGGGCAGACGGGCAAACGCGCGATTCTGGTCGAGAGCAGAACAGGAGGACAGGGAAATCTGGACTGCACTGGGACTCGACTAAATCTCCTGCAACAAAGTTCAAATAGAGAGTCGTGTACAAATTCAAGCAAATGTTCGATATTTATTAATAAAATAATTAAGATTTTAATTGCTTTGTCATTGTGTGGCATTCACTTCGCACTTTTGATCATGTTTACTTCTGCCTCAAGGACTGCTCCCAGATTTAATTACTAACCTGGAGCAACAACTTAACCCAGATTCGCAACAGTTTTGAAAGAAATGCGGGATTCACATCGCTCCGGCTTCCTCATTTTCTGGACACGCGATCATAAAAATTTTAAAACGGAGACAAACAGAAAGATATTTGAGTTGGTGTTTTGAACTTGAAAGATTGGTGTGCCATGGTATAATATTAAATCCCTTGACGCGATTCAAATGACAGGACACGCCCGAATTAAGATCAGAATGCATACAGACGTCCAAATACATACCTCAAGCACCAAATTAAGCCACGGAATTGAAGATGGAAAAAACTGACAGTTGGGCTTGTAGCAACAATCAAGACGAGCGCCCGGCGCAGTCGCACTAGGCCGCGACTCCTCATTGGTCGGCCTCACCCGGGCAGCGGGCACAGCGCCATCTCTCGGGAATCTTGTGGAAACTCCAGGCCATCGCTGCTCCACTGGACCTCCCGTGTCATAATTTCATGATATTGGACGCATTTTGACATTGATTGGGGAAGTTCCTCGTTTTAATAATATCGCCGAGGTCTGAAATATGTTTTACAAGCACGTTTCAAAATTTTCACGACGCCTGAGAACCTGAAGACCCCTTTTGATGACATGATGACACGATGAATGATGACGACGATGGAAGCATTGTGGGACCACCTTGAAGTTGCACCAGACAATTGAAATGATGAATTAACTTAGAAATTCACAAAAATAGATAAATAGGTTTATACCTCTTCATCAGAAAATATACATTCCGCCAGATCGGGGTCCCCGATGCCAATAGGAATATCGCAGGCTTCTTTCTTTGGTTTGTATGTGCCTTTCCGCTTAGACCTTTTCACCAACTTCCTCCGAGACACTTTTCTCTGTTTACTCTGATTGCCGGAAGCAGAAGAATCAGCCTCCTCGCCACTTGCAGCTTGCTGCTCAACAGAAGTATCCATATCAACCTGTAAAATACAAACACATTTATAAATGGCCACAGAGGTATGGCTAGTACAGGCACTAAGTGGCTGGGGCCCAAGACATGTCGAAAATAATAAATATATAGTTTGACACACTTGAATTTCAGTGCGCTAAGGTGAATTATCGTTCAAACCATGCGAGGAAATGAGTTTGGGTCCTCTTACCTCGTTTAAACACGGGAAATCGTTTGAAGAAGAGACCACTTCGCAGCCTACTCTTCGGTCCAGCGAACGAAAACATAACCCTATTGAGGTTAGCGGCACGCAATACCGATAAATCGTGAAAAAACGAAAGAAAATGGTCGAAAATGTTCTAATAAATTATTCTATTGATGTTTAGGACCAAATCGACTCCACAAGTTGCGCGAAATTCTGTTTTAGCGAAAATAAGGAAAGGACGTTCTGCGGCGTTGCTAGAAGGCCGCCGGCATCTCTGCACCAGTTCGGAGGAGGGCAGAACCGCGCGAGTTCCTGGGCTATTTTGAAACTGGAGCGATCGGATCAAGATGGGACTTCGTCTAGTCCGAGAATAAACCTTCGTCTATCGATTAAAATCTTACATTTCGCTCGTCCCTAAACGTCTAGTAGTATCTCTCCCGCACGTCTCATTACATCCGTAACTCTACGGACCTTTGGCAGAAGTCCGTAACTCCAACATACCGGGCCGTAAGTCCGTATCTTTTTCAAAGCTATATGATCTCAAATCTTCTGACGCTGTTTTAGGTAGGACAGCATTGATATTTATTAAAAAGGCGTTGCTTACAGAAACTTATGCCCACATGGAGCCCTGGAAGCCGTTTAGTTAGACTGTATATCACTTGAGTTTGCCGAAGCAAGCGGTTAAAGCGGCCGACTAACCTCTAAAATTTTAGCGCGCGAAAAGATACGGACTTACGGCCCGGTATGTTGGAGTTACGGACTTCTGCCAAAGGTCCGCAGAGTTACGGATGTAATGAGACGTGCGGGAGAGATACTCCTAGACGTTTAGGGACGAGCGATTTGAAAGTTTGTGGAATGAGTCGGAAGAAAATTGGTGCAATATTAGGGAAGGTGGAGGGAAGGCTCACTTCTGTTGCTTCTCCATATAGCAATCCTCTCATGGCCGCGCCGTGCGAGCTCGCGAGCACGCTGCGCGGCGCATCGAGCCGCCATCACCTCGCGCCCGCCGCTGTGCGGCCCGAGCGAAGTCCCTCTGCGACGACGAAGGCTGGCGCATCCTTAACCTACATGCTTACTTCCTTACTAACAAATCGTTTATACACTACAAACAAGTCCCAACCGTCATAAGGTACTAACAAAATCGTTTGTAATACTAAGAAAGTTGTTAGTAATACTAACGATTTCGTTCAAAATACTAACGAAATTTGTTAGTACGTTATGACGGTTGGGATTTGTTTTTAGCGTATGAATAAACCGCGGAATTCGTTAGTAAGGAAGTAAGAGTGTAGTAAGATATAATTCAAAAGAGCCTCTTCACTGATTCTCTTTGGCGACACGGGATCCCGTATGACGTCACGGGATTTTGTGAGGTTTCTGTCCTAACCTGAGCTCACTGTTTCCCGTATCGCGTAACCAAACTTACATGGCCTTATGACCGCGAGGGATCCCGTAAGGAAACCGAACCTATCACCGTATCTTAAAACTTGAAAGGTTTTATAGTCTACTAAGTTGAGTGACAAAATATGATCTAACGTGCGCCTACATACGCAAAGGGATTGTTTTTAACAAAATCTAGAATTTTCCAGTGGCTCAGTGCTCGAGGATTTTCTATGGCTGGTAACAAAAACGCGACACGCTACCGAAATGAATACTAGCATGCTAATGAAACCCTTCTTGATGTACTTTCAATGAGTTTCATTACTGTGCAGTTTTATTTCTTTCAACATCTGTTAACAGTTATACTATTAGACCGCTACAAGTGTTTCACCACCTCTCTCTCGCACTACACTGGCAACACTCCACGGTGACCCCGGGCAGCGCGCAACGCACGGCTTGCAGCTGCTCTCTGCAGGCGTGGGTCGAGTGCGAGTACCGTGGCCTGGCCAGCTGCAGCCTGGTGAGTGCCAGCATACCGCAACTTGCGAAAACGTCCTGCAGGTCACCGCAGCTGTGTGGCCAATGATAGTGCCCCCTGGTGCCAACCGACAGCTGCAGGTGCTGCAGAGTGGGACCGTGGGCCTGCAGCAGACACAGCGTCGTGACCCGAGGGAGGTTGGCCGCCCTGAGCCACTGCAGGCTGGGGCTCTGGAAGCGTGGCAGCACCTGGCAAACGGGGAGGGCATCCAGTTCACCGTCCACATCGAGTCGCCGCAGCCGGGGCATCTCAGCCAGCGCCTCCAGGTGCTCCTGGCGAGCACTCCACAGCTGCAGCTCCTCCACCAACGACGCGGCGGCCTGCAGCAGCTGCAGCGACCAGGCGGGGTCCGCAACGCAGTACACGTTATAAAGGCGACACACCTGCGGCAGAGAAAGTTAAGGTGCCTCTCTACTTCCTACATTGTAAACCCCCAGAAACAGGGGTAAAGTAACACCAGTTTTGGAATTTTTGTGAGTTATTTTGAGAGCTATACCAAAATGATCAGGACATTCTAAAACGCATTTCTGCATAATCTTTCAAACAAGCCCCAAAAATTTTGAAACTGGTGTTACTTTACCCCTGTTTTGGGGGAAGGGCTCCCCAAAACATGTGTTATTTTTTAGTGTACCTCCTCTGCTCCAGTCAGCTGAAATACTCACCCCCTGCTCCCGCACCCTCTCCACCAGCTCAATCTTGGCATCCTGGTCCGCTGTTCTGCTAGACCAGCTCAGCTGGTGCACGTCCACGCAGTCAATATCCGGCTGGGCGTCTGTAGCGACCTGCAATAGAGTTGAGTCAGACATTGTCTTTGCGCAACATGATGAGTTTGCTTCTAGATTCACTTTGCCGGCTGGAACTACAGTCTAAAGCGAACTGAAAATCGAACATTTAGAAACCTTTATGAAATGTCAGAACGAACCGAGAACGGACACAGCTCGAACAGATCCGTAACAGCTTCTTTTCGGAATGCTTCCAATTCATAAAAGAGGGGAAGCTGCACGAAAACCATCAAATATACCAGACTTTAGATCTGCGTCATAAATTTCTCTTCTTTCATGAAAGTTAATGTTTGGTCCCGCGCACTGAGGTATCAAAAGAGCGCCTTACCTCGGGCTCCTTCTTCAGCACTATGTCCTGCTCCTCCTTCAAGTGGTCGGGGACTGGGCCGGGCGACTCCACCTTTACGCCCTGGCTGGTCGAATACTGCTCCTATGTCAAATACCAGGGACTGAGTTCGGCGGGTAGTGGAGAGATGAGAATAGTCTAACTGAAAGTTTCGTTCCGTTCTTGTTTAACAGGGGTGAGTAGTGAACAAAACAAAAATAACGAATCTGGTTCACTAATGAAAGCGTCCTACCGGGAGCTGCTTCGAGGATTCCTCTCTGAGCGGTGTTTGCTGCTGGGAGTTGACGCTGTCGTCCGATGGAACGTCGCCCCCCGGGCTGGGCGGCTCGTCCTTCACCTTCGCGCCGTGGTACGCCGAGCGTCCGGCTGAGCCGCCAACCGAACCCTGCTCCTGGAAGCACAGACAACGCGTTGAACACCAGTGCCTAGGACTGAATTCTTCCGAATGACTGCTATGTAACACAAAGAATCAGAAGGCATTGTAATAGAAACAAATTTCTTTGCCAATCACAAAGCATTGTGTTCGTATCACAAAGATCTCCGCAATACAAACAAAACCATTTGTAAGCTTGCGAAGAACTTTGTTTGCTTCAAAATTGCGAAGAAAAGCTGTGTTATTCAATGCCTTCAAATCCTTGGAAAATTGAAGCATTTGTTCGCAAGCACTTAAGTATGAGAGGACTTGAGCTTGCAAGGTAAAAGCAAATAAATAGTTCAACCAAACGTCAAGAGTTAAAGTGCCTATTTCAGATCAATTTTTACACTGATCGTTCCCTAATTTAAGACAAGAATAACGAAAACTATCAATCGTCGACCTCGATTTTACACACCATAAATTGAGTTTCGGTGTCTGAACGCTAAATGAAAGGTTCCCTGAGATAACTAGGTTAGATGTACGCCAGCAAGTGTCCTGGCGTTACAGGCTGAGCTCGCTAAATACATTTTAAGTTGATAAACCCGCCACGCCACAGTCATTCTAAGTGATAAATTATAATCCTCTGGCTTGTTCAGCCACCGGATTTGCCTGCTGCAATGTTTCTTAACGTATTTCTGAGACCAAAGGGCTTAATAAGGTAGAAAATATCCTACATATTTTACTGCCTATGTTGTTAAGCAAGCACCAGCCATATGTGATAAGAGGAGTCAGTTGTTAGCGTTGAAAAGTGTGTTCACATTACAAGCGAAAGAACGTGTATGTATCGTGCAATGATTGTCCAGCTGCTGATTGGGGAGGTGCTTGGTCAAAGGGGGCGCAGTCACATTATTCATTGCTCAAAATTTCTTCAACAGCATGCCAAGAACGGTCTGTACCATGTAATTCAGAACAGTGCCCATTTTGCACCCACAGCAAACGCCCTCTTGGCCAAGCTGTTTAATAGCGATCTAACATCTGGTATATTGCAGCAGGCGGGATACAGATAAAGAACTCCTGCCAAATTTAATGTAGATAAACGTCCAATATCCGTGTGGGGTATACAATGGTTTCCACCATCAAAGTTATTGTTGACGTTGCAAAGAGATTTGAAAAAGGATTATTTCGAAGGAGTGAAGTAATGGTCTACAGAACAATAGCTAATTGCCACGATCGGTGACAATGTAGGCCAACATGCTCTGGGAAGCTTTAAGGAGGACTTTGCAGCTCAAAGATGTTGTAGATTTTGCAATGCCAGGTATGCCGTACAGATGAGGACAAGCTCACCCAGTGGCCGCGCTCGCCGCCGCTGTGCTAGGACCGCGAGACCTTCCCTCGCCCCGCCGGACCCCGCCGACGGCCGGGCCTTCTACCCCAATGCGCCTATCGATCCCGTCATCCAATTTCAAATTTTGTTTTGTATACGTTCCTTTTCAAAGTATAAGCTACAGTATTTCAGGGGGTTCTCACACTATTTTTTTTTCGGACAGCCTAATGTGGATTGGTTACAACCTAACCGTTGTAACCTACTGTAAATTTATGTAACCCAGCCATACAGCATATCACAAAGTCATGAAAGCTGTAATTATCTTTTAACACATGTATCGGTTTTCGCTTGTAGAACGATCGTTTCAACTTCATCCACCACGTGTGCAAATATGACCTCTCAATAAACGACAATTTTAACCTTGTCGATACGGAAAGTCAATTAGCACAAACCTAAGGAAATCCTCACATCACCAAAGAGGGACAGTGTTCCTTGGGTGAAACTCTAGAATGCTCCTGATACACAGCTAAAATTTATCGTTTGTTGGTTGGGTGGTAAACTTCATCGTCCCAGCCTTCTGTTGTAAATGTTTACAGTGGATGTAATAAGGTGATCGAAGCCAGCGTAAGTGGGTAAAAACAATTATCTGCTATAAGCTCAAATCACCTGCACATGGAGCCGTTAAAATCGCACTCGATTTTTTACAGTGCGCGGAATGCCATATTACTTCTTTCACAACTAACTTACGGTGAGCTCTTCTTGCCCGTTCCGAGAAGTCTCCTGTTCACCGGGCTTAGGTAGCCCCAGTGCAGCCTCCAACGCCGCGATGTTGTAGGCGGCCACCTGGGCTCGGCGCCGCCACTCAGCCAGTGCCTCGGCCGCTCCCTGCAGCAGATGGCCCGCAGCAAGGCAGCCTTCACCATCCGCCACAGTCCGTTGGCAGCAACAGCACCACAGCACAGCGACCCTGCACATAAGCAGATACACCCACATTCTTTTACCGAGAAAGTCAGCAATGAGTTTACACGCTAACGCCATGTCGAAATGGCAACTCTATTCCTACCGAATCAAAAGAAAGGCCTGAGAAAGATCATTGTTAAAAAAGAAAAAAACTTACATCAAAGGTGTGCCAGATGATGGAGTGAAAAGAGTAAGAAATCATAATTGTGTATCCACGGAATATTAAAAATGCTTCAGCGACTGTTGTTTGAAGAGAACTCACTTTTATCAATAGAAAGTACACCGCAAAACAAAAACATTGCGCGTCACTTGCTTAGTGGCGTAGCCAGGCAGTATATACTGGTGGTCGATATTGAGTTGAAGCAAGTCAAAATTTAAGTCCCTCTATGTATAGCGTTAGAAGCTGACCATCAACTAAAAAAAAATCTTGGATTATCTAAAATACAAGAATAGGGTACGCCAGACAGTTGCCTCGCGTAACAGGCCAGGCTGAGCTCACTAAATATTTCAGCTTCCTCAGCACGTCACATTCAGGACCTGTATAAGCTCCCACCTACAACCTTGGCCTTCGGCACTTTCGGCTCGGCCCTTCGTGCCTCGATTCGAAGTCTACCAGAGCAAGCCGGTACCATGGTTGGCCCATTCGAGGGTACAACTAACCAGGCGCGGATCCACGGGGGGGGGGGGGCAATTCCCTCTCCCCCCTTGGGCCGAGATTTTCCCATATCACCTCGCCTGCCGCCGCATGGTGCGTAATAACTTTTGAGGATTTAGGGGCTCTCAGAACGAAAGTAATGGCAATTTCAAACTTTGAAACCTATTTGGCTTTCAGCTCGCTACGCTCGCGTGGAAGTGTTGTAATACTGCACTATTCCAACATCGGGGCCTACGGTAAATTTGTTAGGATAAATGTTTGCAAATCTTCAGACAAAAGCCACCCTAAGACAGGCTGCTTCGCGATCTGGAAATCTGAATTTATTAGAGCTCACGTAAATCCAATAAAGATTTTTGTGCCGCTAAGTTTGACTTGCAGAAAGTACTGCTCACACTCAAATGTGAAGCAAGCGGCTTGCTGCAAGCCTTCTGTTTTATCATAGGAAGCTTTCTAATTACAACTCCACAGTATTTGACCTGGGAAAGCGAAGGAAGGATTTTGCTATTTTTGGCATGAGGTAATTGCTAAGAGAGATTCAACTGAAATCGCAAGTTTCCTTTACGACTTTGTTCAGAACAGGGCAGCTTTAGGTATCAAGAAGTTTACCCTCTACTGTGACAACTGCAGAGGCCAGAATTAAAACAGAATGGTTTAAGCAATGCTCATGCATGCAGCAGCAAAGTTCACTGTTAAAATAACTTCGAGGTTTTTAGTTACTGGCTATACACAAAATGAGGGTAACAGCATGCATGGAATAATTGAAAAGAAGTTTAAAAAAAATCATGCGCTGTGGGTGCCAGATGATATGTGCCGTGTCATTGAATGTATCCGAAATGAAGATGCCAGGGAGCTGACAGGGGACAACATGAACAGCGAAAATGATGTAACTACAACAGAGAGAGATGAGGAGACAGAGGATCAAAACGCAGCTATGAGAGAAAATGATGTCGAGATGCAAAATGAGACAGGAAAGAAGAGACCTAAACCGTTTGTAGTCAAGAGGGTCACACAAAAGGATGTTTATAAACTCCATGACTTTGTGGAAACGAAAAGCCATTGGAAGACAAATATACTTCAGGTGATGAGATTAGTTGGAATGAGATTAGTTGGAATGATATAAGTGAGCTAATATTTGATGGAGATAGGCCCGATATCATCACATACAAAATTGATTTTGAAGGAGAGGCTGAAGAATTGAACACTAGGGTTCAAACTCCAGGTCATCCCATTAACCTTGCAACATACAAATTTCCTGTGGCGTATAAGGCTCTGACCAACGCTAAAAAGAAAGATTTAATGTTGTATTGTGAGAAGAATATCATCCCTGCTGAACACCACAGTGTGTACGAAGCATTCAAGCGTGGTAGAAAGGTGGCCAAGGGCAAAGATGAAGACGAATATTATCATATAATTACAAGAAGCCAGAAAAAATGAGTAATGTACCAAAAAACTCATAAAATATATGTGAGCTCTGTTTTGTTTTCTATTAATTTTGTTTTTGAAGTAACTTTTTTCCACTCAGTGTTTTCAACTAATACTGACATTGGTAGTGGTAATGCTATGAAACTAAAGATACTGTAGTAAAATGGTTATAAACAAGGAACCATAACCCAACCTGGTCATTCTTTTTACTTTGCGCTACCGTACTCAGAA
>CABIKL010002642.1:0-12229 GCA_902196195.1 Aptinothrips rufus
TCTCTCTCTCTCTCTCTCTCTCTCTCTCTCTCTCTCTCTCTCTCTCTCTCTCTCTCTGTCTCTCTCTCTCTCTCTCTAAATAAACAGTCATTTCCGCAGTCACTCCGCGCTTCACCGCGTCGTGGGCGAGGGAAGGCCATCGAGAGGCCCAGGCAGCCTCCAGCCTCGCTCCTAACGCCGGACAAGTTTTGCGTACTCGAGATGAGGAATAAAAAATAACCGTGGACCGGTCTGCAACTCCCGCCACGCCACGCCTATGCGCTGCCTTGCAGCCTGCCGTTAGTTATAGACAGCGACCGCCCGAAAATTACAGCCCGATGATTTCTGCAATCTGCTTTCTTTCATTTACTATTTCAGGTTAGGTTTTCTGTTTCGATTCTGATGATCTCAATAGTAACTGTAGAATTTCGATGCAATGTGCCGGATGCATATTGGCTCCTAATCTGCTAATTCGTTACAACTAAATTAATGCCCTCCTGCCGCCTCGTACGTTGTTCAATTTTCATTATTTTTCTAATTTGGTCGCGTGGATTTGTGGGTTAAGGAGCTGGCCCCCGGCCCGGCCCGGGTCGGCCCGGCCCTCCGCGGGTCCTGCGAGGCCACTGCTCCTCGGGGTTTTAATGCCCGAAGCCTCCATTACGCGCTGACTTTGACTAATTCCCCGCCGGAGCGAGGCTTGTCCGGCCCAGGCACTGGGAGCGGTAGAGAGAGATATAGCATCCAGTATTTGTTGAATGCGATATCAGCGGCTTCTGCTTGGCGGGTGACGAGAATCGAACCCATGACCGAATGCGTGACAGATGTAGTCATATTCTTTTGCAAAATATCAAAAATTTCAAAAATGTTGGTTTTAACGTACTCTTGTCGTCACTTCGCAAAAGTCTTCTAAAATTATGGAAGTTTCCAGCGTGCCAAAAATAAGCGTTGAAAAGTTTTGCAAATTTTTGACGTTTTAGTTGGAAATAAAAATTAGAAGCCGGAAGTCGGAAATTTCGGCACCCAGTTTTAACAGCGATTGACGAGTGCTGCACTGGGTATCGCCGCGGGTCCTCCCGCCGATGACGTCACCCTCGCGCTCTGCGCCCCGTTGTCTGCGGGGCAGGGCCATGGCAGGGCGCGTGCACCTCGCCCTCGTGCCGACGTGTCGCGGTATTTAAATTAGCTGAGAACGTCTCGAGCAGCTGCACCATTACTTCGTGATCTGTGACTCTATCTCCTTCGTCTGCCCCGGCCCGGGACGCCTGTCCTCATGCCCTGCCGGCACTACTCTATGGGTTTGGAAGATTCAATTTTCAGCTGCCGACATGCGTGCTTTCGGGCATGTGGTCGGCCGGAATTAGAGTAGAGTTAGGCTTAAAATCGATAGAAGGCTGCCGGAGCGCGATGTCTATCTTGAGACTGTTTCCGGCAAGACCTTCAGCGCCGTGATCTTGTAACGACCATGAATATCTGCTCATGCGCCTTGTGTTCGAGTAAGCCTAGTGGAAATATTGTCTCAGACTTCCCTCCCTCCCCTCCGTCTCTTCGCTGACTCTCCTCGCGCTCCATATTCTGCGCGGGTTATGCACTAGAATGTGTGTGACTGTGACTTGGTTGAGGAATGGCGAGGCGGGGGAGTCAGCTGATTGAGGTATTATGTCTGCCGAGCCGCGGCCGTCACTCAGCTTGTAATCCTGTGTCGTCTGCTGCTCTCCTGTTTCTGCCAGGGGCCTTTCCTTCGCGCCTGCACCCCCCCCCCCCCGCCCCTCCACCCCTCTCCCTTCCCCTTCTTGCTGGTATTAGAAGCTGTCCTTGTCGCTCTAGTCAGTCTCCCCTGCTCGCCGTGTGCGTGTGTAGAGCAGAGCGAGTGCGATGAGCGTCAGAGCGGAAGAGCGGCATGCTTGACAAATTCGTGGATTTAGTGGCTGCCAGTCGATCTGTTTTCTCCTACAGTATGGAACAAAATATTTTGTTCGTGAGGAAATGAGAGTGTCACTACGAGATTTTCACGGCACGGGCCAGTCAACCCCGTATGCGCCGTAAACATTTGTCGCCACTTACTGACGACTAAAACTTTGACGACATTTTGCATCCCAGTAAAATGACAAGTTTTTGTCAGTAGGACGTTCGTCATATGTGACGATGAAGCCGGCATATATGTTCAAATTTTCTATGCACGTCACATGAATGACGACACTGTCCCCAAGCGGCAATGACGCAGTTTCTATAAAATAAAATTAAAAGAAATTTAAAAATGAAAACAGCCATGGACTTGTTGTCAAAATGACAACTGCCATTTTTACAGTGTGTTTCCGAGCTGTCTGAAATTAAAGTGGTCATTGTCTTGCGGTTCTATCAGCAGCCGGTGCTCGCCGGTGTTCTGTCCAGAGCCGCGGCTGCAGGTGTCTCGGGCTGCATGCAGCTCCTCGCGGAGGTGATGAAGGGACCCATTGAGGAGTTAATATCCTCATTCAGGGTCACAGCTGAGCGCTCGCGGGCCGTGCCGTGCCGTGCCGTGCCGTGCCGTGCCGTGCCGTGCGGGGCCACACGACGCCGAGCTCGACGCCGAGCGCCAAGAGTGAAAGGAAAGGCGTGAATGGATGGGCAGAGCACGTGAAATGAGTTATGCATTGTAACCAGGCGTCGTCGCTGTGGCGACGAAACGAGGGGTCCGTCCCGTCGCGGTCCGCACTCTCTGCGGGCCCTGAGGGAATAAACAGGGCGCTCGCTGAGAGTCCTAGCTTCAGCGATTTGACTTGCAACCAGCCGCGTGGCGGAGTGAGTGACTGAGGTGGCCGGCCGGGCCGGTCGGCTGGTTCCAGCGGCAGCTAGCGCCCCGGTGGGGGCTCCCCGCGCCGCCCCGCTCCGCCCCGCGCCGCGCCAGGCCCCCGCGGCCCCGCGGTCCTCTCGCTCCTCCCACCGCGAGGCGGGACCTGGCGGGGCGTGGCGCGGCGTGGCGGGGCCGTGCTGGTCTAAGTCCGAGCGCGCAGCGTGATTGGCGAGTTGGCAAGTCCCGGCAAAACTCCGTGCGCGGAGTCACTCCTCCCGCCCTCCTCCTTGCGGGGGAGGACGAGTGGGGGGGGGGGGGGGGGGGGGGGGGGGGGGGGGGGGGGGGCGCCAGGCCGGAGGCGCCGGGAAGGAGTGGAGTGGGGCTGGCCGGGGATCACCACCTCCGACTGACATGTGTGGGTAATGGCCCCGCGGTCCGAGTAGTGGTGTGCACGCTGTACTTGTAGTACCGAGTCCCTGTTTCCCTGCGAGCTAGGCAGGCAGCCCGCCGAGCATCCCGCCCTGTTAGCTAGAGACGGGAAAGTGGTGGGCTTTGGTGGGCTTTGCATCCGTGTCTCTCTTTCTCCCGCCGTAAGAGTTCAGTGAGTGCGACAGTGACGGAAAGCGCTACTGGGCTCTAGAGCCCACCAGTTTCCCGTCTCTGCTGTTGGCTTGACGTCGATAGGGTTGTCATCGCGCTGAGCAGACTGCAGGCCGCCCTTTGATGTGTCCACCTAACCTAACCGTCCCATACGACCGACATTAGCAGCAGCAGCAGCGCAGGGGAGGGATGGGAGGGGAGGCGGGCAGAGCCGCTGCGCCCAATTTGATATACATAAGCCAGCCGTTGCAGCGGCACCTTTCAAAGCTCGGAGTTGTTTCATTGGACGGGGCGTGGCGGCGCGGTGCGCGGCGCACAGGGGGTGAAATCTTCGAGAGGCGCTCACAAGTCACAAGCCCTAGGCTCGGCTCGGCTCGGCTCGCTCGGATTCGCTCGACTCGGACAGGTGCAGCGACTGGCTGTTGTTTCGGGCTCCTGGCCAGAAACCTACGACTTCTTGTCTCCTAGCAGCCCTTGTGTTCTCCTCGAGCCCGCGTTGGATTGACCGCTGTTCGTGCCCAGGATCCGCTCCCTCACTAACTCGCACACACGTGATAACGCCCTTCCCCCACCCCTTTCCACTGCACCTGGTGGCACTAGTCAGGGGGTCTTGGGTTTGTTGGCGACGGTCAGAACATATGAGTGCCCTGCCCTGCACTGTGGTCCAGCCGGCCGTGTATGCATATTCCTGTATCTGCAAAACTGAAGGAGGCTGTAAAGATGGGCGTAAGTTATCCTCTTCCAGGCGGACTGTCCCAACAGCAATAAAAGCGTCATCTCCTCCGCTGTGCCTCTCATAAATGAGGAGGGTTATTAAACCTGGGCACGGTGCGTGCAATGCGACCTCGGAGGGCCCTGTGAGGGGCTCCATACCGTACCGCCACGCCCCGCCACGCCACTCCCGGCTGAGCGCCGTCTGACCACGCCCCACCCCACCCCACCCACCACCCCACCCACCACCCCACCCCAACCCCACCCCACCCCACCCCACCCCCCTTCACACCCCACCACAACCGCCGCTCCGAACAAGCAGAAGACAGTCTTTTGTTTACTACGATCAAGGAGTCAGCAAGTGCCGATTTTTCGATCTGACGCCGTGTTCTTTCGTCGGGGCGTAAGTATTAACCGGGTCGTAGAGAGCGGAAATTTTGGTGGTGTCGCACACTCAGAAGTTACCTGCCCCGCCCGCCGGGTCTAGAAGGGTGAAGGGTATAGGGGAGGCGGTCCTCCCCCCTCCCCTCCCCTCCCCGCTCACCTATTTATGCCCCTGCGTCTTCTATTCCGTCGTCGCCGATGAACTCGACTCGACATCCGACCCGACCCCTGTCGAAACGCGGCACGTCGCGTGGCCTGGGACCACCACTGAGCGGCAGCTTGCGCAACGCTTCCAACAAATAGCGAATGGTCTCGTTGCAGGGCGTCACACTCATTCCTCTCTCTCTCTCTCTCTCTCTCTCTCTCTCTCTCTCTCTCTCTCTCTCTCTCTCTCTCTTCCTCTGTCTCGCTGTCTCTTTCTCTGGTCTCTCTTCTTCGGCAGACTTTTCACCTCGGTACAGTACCAGGTACCGCACATACAGGGGACGCATTTTCCGGCGGCCTTACAGAAATGGGGCAACGAAAACCCAGATTCTTCGGCATCCCAACCCAAAGAACAAAAGTGAACAAGTTGAAAGTATGTGAAAAGAGGTGGTAGTTTTTGAACCCGGAGCCTTGAGCTCTGCTACTCGCTGCGACTGAAGTGAGCGTGCACCCAGGGAAATGAAATCTTGAATCAAGACAATGTGGGATGATGCAAAAGTTGTCTTCGTAAAAGACAAAAAGTGCATTGATTTGAGAAAAATTTCTTCATTTAATGATTTTTCTCTCGAATTGACGCATTTTTTGTCATGTATGAACACAATTTTTGCATCATCTCAGAGAAGACAAAAAATGCACTGATTTAAGAAAAATTGCATGGAATCAAGAGATCTTTTCCCTGGGTGTGGGAGAGCGGCATCCTCTCCTCTCTGTGCCCGTCTGGGCTGGGCAGGGCAGGGCAGGGCAGGGCAGGGCAGGGCTGCCCATTCAGTGAGATGTGACTTGCAGTTCCAGCGCGGCCTGCCTGCCTGCCTGCCTGCCTGTCCTGTGTGTGTCGTCGAGAGAGGACACTCGGCTCAGCGGGGCGGGGCGGGGCGGGGCGGGGCGGGGCGGGGCGGGGCGGGACGCGATGCGACGCAGCTAAGCCGAGAACGGCTGTAATGGTCCCAAAATGACATATGTCTCCACGGCGTGGCGTGGCGTGGCGCGGCGCGGCGCGGCGAGGCGTTGGGTGCCCCTCACCGCCCGGCCCGGCCCGGCCCTCCTGATCACAATGAGGCTGAGAGACACATCCGCTCCATCCCGGCCCGTCCTCGAAGATCAGAGTGGCCGTGGAGGGAAGTCCGTCCTAGGGTCCTCTCGTCAACTTCCACTTCTCTCGGTTGCCCTGGACCTCCACCGCCCCAAGCCCCTTCACCTCCGCGCCTGCCTTGGGTTGGGGCGACTACGACTTCCTCCACCCGCCGTGGACAGTCTCTCGAACACATTGCCGCCCGGAAGGTAGACAACGTGCTTCGTTAGCCCCTGCAATCAGTCAAATTCTACAGTTCTATCCTCTCTCTCCCCTGCCTCTGCGCTTGTCACACCTCTGAGCGACGCTTGGTCCCAGGTCAGGGCGCTTGACCGATTCTGACACTCGCCGCTATGCTAGCCGCCTGGCGACACCAAGGAGACTCGTCGCTCGGGGCGGGGCGGGGCGGGGCGGGACCGAACGCCCGGACATGAGCAAGCAAGTAGGACTGGCCTCATAAATTTGTGCTGTGTATGGCTTTTTATGGCGCGGCCGGGCCGAATCAGTCTGGAGTGGAGCACAGTGGAGCGATGCGGCGCGGCTCACGTGACCTGGCCTCAGTCCTCGTGGACTTCCCTGCCCGCCGGCCTGGCCTGGCCTGCCACTCTAATCTACTAGACGCTCGCCTCGGCACGGCAGAGATCCCCTCGCCGGCTGTGGGATCCGTGTGGGATCCGTGTGGGATCCGTGTGGGATCGCGGGGGGATCCTTGATGTCGTCTGCTCAGCGGCAATCAGCACCCGGCCGGCCGCGGTGTCGCCCGCCTCTACGCGGCTCGACCGCAACATTTATTTAAATTATTCACTTGAAGACGCTATTTTCCAATCTGCAGGACGGCGTGGTGTCCATCCAGCCCGCATCCTGAAAGACGCGCCGAACACTTTGGCAATATCGATTCCAGAGAAGAGCACGGTCTCAATGAGTGCGATGCTATGTGATTCTGAACGAGCTGAGTTACATCCTAAGAAGGAAAGTCATTCAATGGCCGTGGACTTACAGTGAAACGGAAAGAAGCAGGGAGGAGAGGGAATGGGAAGAGAAGAGAGGCAAACAGAACAGAACTACGCGCTCTCAATACTTCGCCATCTGTCTCAATCAAGTCTTGCCTCTCGGCGGACGCTTTCAATTGGTTAATTTTCCACTTTGGAGATACACACATACACGTCCACCCAGCTCTCTCTCACACATACACAGAACGAAGAATAGATATTTTCCCCCGTTCCAATTTAAATTTATTTCCTTCGTTGTCCTCTTCCATGCAAGGACGGCCTTCCGCTGCGCATCTCAGCCTGGCCGCATGTCGGTGGGCTTGGGTGGGGTGGGGCGGGGTGGGGTGGGGTGGGGCGGGGTGGGGCGGAGTCTTAGGAGGGGGTGGCCCGGGGGCGTGTCTCTTAGGGGGTGGGTGGCGCCGCAAGACACAGCGGAGGCCGCCAGGAGTGGGTGGAACGCCCGGTCGCCACCTGTTGCTCATTGTAGCCACGCCTCTCCGCCCCACCCCACCCCAACCCGCCCCGCCCCGCCCCACCCCGCCTCGCCCTGCAGCCAGTCGCCTGCAACCCCTGGCTGGGCGCTGCAGCAGGACCTCCATGAGACTCCAACGAGTGACCTGCCCCCTAAAGATTTACCTAGAAACTGCAGAGAGAAATACTGTTGGTATCTTATTGAACAATCAAAATGTCTAAATTTGTGCGTTACCTGTCTAGTTTCTATCTGCTGCTGCGTTCCGTCCCGTGTATATCAAGTTCGTCGCGTGTTAAGACGAGTACTCAAGTACTCGAGAGCAACCTCATCGATATGATGATGACGGAGACTGTGTCCTATTATATCCCCCCTCTCCCGGGCCCTTGTCGATATATCACCAATAGCAGCCCAGGCGCAGGATTGTATGTATGTATCCGTAAAAAGACACATGTCAATCACTTGAACGCCGCCCAGCCCCAGCCCGTCCTTACGCAACAGCTCTCCCAGGCGTCGAACCCGCCAGATGTCGATGCAATTATCATAAAGACAGGAAATGGAACCGTATAATCCAAGCGATCGCAGTTCGTGCCGATATACACGTCGTCTTCCCCGAGAAGGAAGAGGGCGGGGCGGGGCGGGGCGGGGCGGGGCGGGGTGTGCAGGGGTGAGGAGAGCCGGGCCGCAGGAAGGAAAGGGGTGTACGCCGTTCGAATCACATCACGATGGTTTGGCTGGCGTGGAAGACTCAGTGAAATAACACTGTGAAAATATATTGATCGGCCGGCAGAAACTGGGATGAACTGCATATGAATCAAACGTCATTTGACTGCAAAGAAAAAAGGTGTACCATTGTAACAACAAATAAAAATATTCTGAGAATAATTTACAATTGCAGTGAGGATGACAATAATTTGAGTTCAGTGGGTATTCTAACGAAAGTGAAACTGGCGGGGATGATACAATAAGTGCCTGCAACGTGACAGTAAAAATAAATCTACAATACGATTTTACTTTCACTGTGATTTCTTGAGCAATGCAGTACCGCATTTTTGAGCGATTTCCCCCCGATATTTTTTGTCCCTGTGTGTCCAGTGGACCTCCACCCTCGACAGCTCGCCCGCTATCCCCGCGACGTTCTGTTCGCTGCGAGTGTTGCTGGCTTCTAGCGAGGCGCGCAGATCTTTTCGATTTCGATCATGGGCTCCCTAAACATTCGTCTGAACGCACAGTTAGCGGCGTAGCCTTTATCTCACTGAATGCAGCCCGGACCGGACCCCTCGGATCCCCCTCACCCGCCCACTCCTCCCCTGGCCCGTCCTCTCATCAAATCGGCGTATCTCCATCAGCTCTGCCCCCATCACCACCTGCAGTGCTTCTTCTGTTTCGTAACAAAATGTCTGATGTTCCTGACAGTTGGCATCGCTGCCCCCCCCCCCCTCCTCCCCCAACCTCCTTCCCTTTCCGCACTCTGTGAAGTGAACTATTCCTGACGCACAAGTGTTCCATGGCGACGCTAGATTGTCATCTGGAATCGACAGAATAGACGCTTGGTAACGCGCGTATGACGTCCTGTCCGGCCAGCCAAGCGGCCCCGGTAGAGATCCTAGAAGGAGAGAGGCGACAACTGTCATGGCGGCTACCGCCCTGGGATCCAGCTGTGTCCGCCCTACCACTGCCCTACCCCGCACCTTCACCCGCGCGCCCAGGTAGCGAGGCACTGCGCATGCGCTGTCCCCAGCTGGATCCCAGGTGCTGCGCGGGCCATTGCCGCCATGACAGTTGTCGCCTCTCTCCTTCCAGGCTCTCTAGGCCCCAGCTGCCTTGCTAAGACGAGACTCGCCAATTCGTCTTTTGTCGACGCAAAAAACTGTTTGCGCTGCCCAGCGCTGTACAGGGACTCGGAGGGGGGCTGCTAGAGTCTGCGTCCCGCTGCTGGCTGGCAGCATCTGAGCTTTGTATCGGGCGGTGGATCGCGACTCGCGGCGTAACCCTTTTGTGTCGCCGCGGGCAATCTTCGGCTCGAATGAGTCGAATGGGGTGAAACCTGGGAGGCCCTCCCCGCCCCGCCCCGCCCCGCCACGCCACGCCACGCCACGCCACGCCACGCCACGCCACGACGCGCCGCGCCGCGGTCATATCCGTGCGACAGAAATAAAGAACTGGGAGGGACGGCGGGGAAAACATAAAGAAAAAGTGTATCTCGTCGTCTCTCCGCAGTGACACGGCAGTGTCCCATCCTGACCAGCAACTTTTGTTTAGCGCGACTCGCGGCAAGGGATGGTGAAATGTGAGACCCGCGGGGTGGCGTGGCGTGGCGGTGCCTCACCGCGCTGCCGCGGGGCGCTCATTACTTCCGCGTCCCTTTCTTACTCTTCCCATAAGGAAACGGTTACTTTTGCAAATTCTGCGGCGGAGTCCCGGAAGCAACCCATTCATCGCGCGCGTCTCACGTTTCCGTCGGATTCCATCTCTTTCCATCGATGGGGCTGCCGATACGAGGACAGCACAAAACCAACATTCAGTGTGTACGGAGCAACCCAAATCAGAAAGTATAGGCAGAAAAACATCTTTGGAGGCATTTTAGGACATATTTTGAAATGATCTCAACGCGACTCAACGCGTTTTGAAATAAGTCTCAAAATGACCTTCAGCATTTTTTTTTTTCGCGCTTGGTTTTTGGGTTTGGGTTGTTCTAAAATGTGAGGTTTGGGGCTGCTGTGGGGTGGTCTGTAAACCATAACAGACCAGCGCGAATTTTAACATGTAGCATGTAGCCTTACATTTTTTTAGTGCTTGACTCAAATGTTGGCAATTTCGAGTGTTTGACTTACATGCCATGTATTTCCCGGTGTGTGACTTATGTGTTATTCTAATGGGGCTTTCGCACGTCCGTCACACGTTCGAGCTTCCAGTGCACCGTGCCCCTCTCTTCTGAGCGCCTTTCTTAATTTATGGACAGCCCCTGTGGTCTGTGCTGGGCAGAGCACTAACGTGTTGGGCCACCGGACTGTCGCCCCGCTCGTGGAGCATGGCGAAACTGCTGTCCATGCTGCCATTTGCAATCGGCCACTGCCATTTTTCAAACGCGAGAGATCCTGACGAAGATAATTCAGCTTTATTCAAATGCGGTGGCCATTGGCCCGGTTGATGAGCAGCTCTGTGTGAGTGGCTGTCCGTGTGGTTATATAGCCTCTCGCCTGCACCCCTTCTTCAACCCTTTGGGCACCCCAACCGGTCCACCGTGCGGCGAGACGTATGCGGCGCGGCGCGGCGAACCGGTCCGGTGCGGCTCGGTGCGGGGATGGATGGGCCAAGCCGGACTCACTAAAACCGACCCCTTTTTTAATATTTGCTCCCAGTTTCAAACCGTCTCCTTACTTTAATTTCCCCATTCAGGGTTAATCCGCGCGTCCTGTTGGTTGGCCGGGACCCATACTGATGAGGCAGTGGCGGGGGTAGCTATCACTGCTTCTCCTTCCCAGACCAGAGTGCATACCTTCCAAAGTCTATTTCAATGTGTTGACCACTATACCGAACTAATTTTACTTCATGCTTAGATATCTAGTTCCTAATTTACAGATAATACTTACAACAGGAGGAGCATTGCTCAGAAGAAAATTTAGAATGTGTGGCAGCCAAACTCAGGTTATGAGCATAGAAACCAGTGCGGAAACTGAGCAAATTTCTGTTCAGCATATCCGATTTTACAACTTTCAATATCTCTGAAACTTTTCGCATGATGCCCAGGACAAATGTAAACCCAGAATCTGGAGCAACCCAACCTAGAAACCAAGTTCAAAATTATAAGGAAGCTGCGAAACCAAAAAAACTTCCAAAATACGTTTTGACCCTTGGTTTCTGGGTTGGGTTTCTCCAGAACCTGGGTTTTGGTTTCTGTGTAAGTCCAGCACGGCAGAGCCCTGCTGAGTGTTCAGACTGTCCCACTGGCCCTATTGCAGACCTGACCCGCGGGTCAGCGTGGCGCGAGCAAAGAACCACCACGATTGCGAAATGATTTGCGAATAAAGCGCGGGGTGATGTCATTTCCCGGAAACGCGTTGGAGTGAGCTCGCTAAGTCGAGCAAGGCGATGAGTTGGTTCCCGTGCTAACACCGTGCTTTTCCTTTGTTCGCAGGTAAGCAAGCTGCCGTCCTTCCGGCCGCATCACGGCAGTCATTGCAGAAAGTGTGGGGCAGCGCGGCGCGAGCAGTGAGTGATAAGGCTAGGCCGAAACTAGCCCGGCAAAATGCGAAAAAAAACATGGAAAAAATAGCGGAAAAGGCTGTTTTTCTCGTTTGAACACTGTTAGAAAATAGTTGTTTTAAAATTTTCTCTATAAAATTTCGTTTCAACACCGGCCGTCGTGAATTAAAACATGGTTTTTGGTGCAAAGGAACAAAACTGATCGAGAATCGTTTCAGAAAAACTCTAAATGTGCTGGAAATTTACGACGAAGTTTTGAAAAACGTTAAGCCGGACTTGTGAACTAAGAACTACTGTACATTTTCAACAATCAAAAAACAAATCGTTTTTGAAAGTTCTGAAATACGCAACAACAAAAAATGTAAGTCTCTCCGCCTTATCTTCCAATGATTTTGGAAAATTTTCCGTCAGAGCGTTTCAAGTACGGGTGCTGTGGGGTGCTGTGCGCTTCCGGCGGAGAGCTGTGTCAACACGAAGAGTTGGTCACCCGGTGCGCTTTGAATCCGCTTGTTGGTCAGTTCGTAAGAGTAAGAGTGAGCGAGGCTGTCTGGCGTGCTATTGCGAGCCCGCTGCGGGAGAGGTGAGCGGAAGGGGAGGGGGAGGGGGAGGGGCCAGGGGAGGGGGTACTGGAAGTGAGGGGAGGGAGAGGGGGTCGAGAAAGGGGTAAACTAACCGTTGGCTACCTCGTTAAGCTGGACGCGATAAGGTCATGATTCTCTTTTTGTTTAATGTTCCCGGGGGGGGGGGGGGGGGGGGGGGGGGGGGGGGGGGGGGGGGGGGGGGCGGGACGCGATGCGACGCAGCTAAGCCGAGAACGGCTGTAATGGTCCCAAAATGACATATGTCTC
>CABIKL010002643.1:0-12228 GCA_902196195.1 Aptinothrips rufus
TCTCCTCTCCTCTCCTCTCCTCTCCTCTCCTCTCCTCTCCTCTCCTCTCCTCTCCTCTCCTCTCCTCTCCTCTCCCAGCCCTCCTCACCTATCTGTCCCGAACTACTTTCGGTCTTCCCTTCCCTGTAGGTTCGCATCCTTGCACCTTCACGTGGTGGCCCTGAAAGAGACGGCCTCATTGTTTGGCGGTCATCTAGTTCTCGAGATGTTCTTCCACGCTTCCTTCCGAATCGGAAGTTCCGATCACCGCCGACCCGCCAGCCCCATTCTTGTGTATGTGAGACGCTCAGTTCACACCTCATTTCCTCTCTCCGAGAGGAAGTCTTGTAGGTGTCCTGCCTTTATTTTGGCCAAAAAGAAGGCGCCATGATGTAAATGCCAGCCGGAAAAAAAAATCAGGGCACCTTGTCGTGCACCTTTTACAAATATCTGTTGCATTATTAAATAATCAGAAAGTTTTTCATAGAAGGACTTAAAAGTATTCAACAGTGAGAGTAATTTGCCTGGAAATAGAGTACAGTCCTCTCAGCCCCACACTGAGAAACAATCATTAAACTGTGTCAATCTTTTTATCGTGATGATCAACAACTGTTGTTGTTTTGTTTTTTTACCGGTGTAGGTCGCTCTGTCTGGTCGCGTTCTGTTCTCCGAGGCGAGTAAGAGGGTATTTAATGTATTCAACGACTTGGACTCGGTCTCAAGGCTGTTTGGTTACCTATCAGCTGTGCAATAATAATGATGAGATTAGTTGCCAGTCAAATAAATCGCGATTACTGTGATGATGTAGCTATCTCTCAGAAATCTCCTAATGCTTGTCCCCACGTTGAATGAATTATAAGATCCGAAGTTTTGAAAACTTTGAATGTGGCATGCCAGCCAGTGGACTACAAGCTAGCAAAGCAGAAAAGTTCAGGGTTTTTCCGTTGTAAGTTAATTTCTACTTTGCAGCAAGACCAAGAATGGCAACATCGTTCGGTTTGCCGACATTTATTTCTCAGGAGAGACAGAGGGGCGAAGCCAGGCGAAGCACTCTGGTCGTCGGATGTATACACATTTTTGGTCGTCCATATGGTCGTCCATGGTCGTCTACTGGTCGTCACTGGTCGTCAGTGGGGGTCGTCAACGGTCGTCAATGGTGGTAGGGAAATACGGTGTACACGAAAATGACGAGTGCTTCGCCCCTCGGGAGGGACCGAAACATTTTCGATGAGACACTTTGCTTCCTTCTGGAGCGACTGACTCACCCTGCGGAGGGTGCTGGAACCTCAGGGTCTGCTGCTGCTGCCGCTACTTCTAATACTGCTGCTGCTGCTGCTGCTGCTGCTGCTGCTGCACATGGGAACAGGACACTGCGGCCGCCGCCGGCCGACTGACCACCACAACGCGCGAGTGCTACAAAGTGTCCCGCCACTCCGCGCCCCGCCACGCCACGCTACGCCACGCCACGCTTTGCTGCTCTACGCTGCGCTACGCTGCGAATGGCATTAAATGTGAGACGGGATGTGGCCGCCCAAACCGACTGACGAGACGAGACTTCTGCTGGCCTGGGTGACGGCAACCCGCCCCCTCCCTTTCTTGACATACACACCAGTAGCGCACAGCCTCGCAGGCGGTGGCGCGTGGAGAACAGCAGCACCTTCTTAAGCTGGAAACTAGTGGACGAGTCGCACTTCACAGCCGCGGTGTCGCTCGACATCCGACAGTGAGGGCAGAATTTGAGGTTAAATTTCTATAGCTAATCCTCCCCGGTTCAAACCCTCTGAACAGCGTCCACAGCCGATGGCACGCGACGTGAAGCTGATCACCAACTCGCGTTTGAAAGGGTTGTAATGATGACCTCGATCTACTCACTGCCGTGAGAGCAGACCCCTAATCAGAGCTCTATTGAGACCGTCCCACCCGAGGCCGGCCAATCAGGATAGGTTTGGAATCGCGCTGGCCCTCCACAACTTGTTCACTAGAGGCACCAATACCCGCACGGAAAAATCTGAACGGAAAATTCTCGCTGTGGTTCGCCTACCAGTTTGCTTTCGCACACACATTTCGTACGTCGCACGGGCTAGCAGGCTCGGCTGGGCTCGGCTACGAACGCCTGGGGGGTAGGCGCGCCCGCAGCGCTGGCGTGCTGTACTGGGTTGCCTACCCCGTCCTTCTCAGGCGCCCAGCCGCTCGAGTCTCACGAGACCGCAGCGCAGCGATGGAGGGGCTGGAGCTTGTGAGACACACAGCTCGGAGAAAACCAATTTCTTGAAGAGTTTGAAGGCCTGAAATTTACATTGATGTATTTAATATGCTGCCACACCACTCTGAGGGTGGTGCGGCATTGTCATGCTTGTTTCTGAGATGCCTGCCCTGCCGTACCACTCTTCGACAAGTTCGCTGGCCCCTGGCTGTCCTCCAGTCGTTACGATTAGCGAGTGTTAATAGCAAAAGTTTCGAATCCTCTCTTCTGCCGTTATGAAGTGCAAGTAAGTATTTTCGTCCGTACTTTCTCCGTACTGCTACATTACTTTTTGGAGTGTGGCAGCATTGCGCGTCTGGGCACGACTGTCTTTGGTAGATCTGGTAAAGTTAGCTCCGAGGTCACAAGGTCACGAGGTCACGTGACTGGCGCAGCTCTCCTCTTTCTAGGCTCAGCTCTGCCGCCCAGTCTCGGGTCCACCTGAGTGGAATTACACGATCGGTGCGCTGACCGATTTAGATAGCAGGGCTATGCCCCGCCAGAGGCTCGGCTGGCCAGACGCTGAGAGACAGAGACAGAGAGAGAGAGAGAGAGAGAGAGAGAGAGGCTGCATGAGACGGTAAGTTATCTCCCAGAAGGTAAGGTTGTGCATTGGTAATTAGTCGGCAGTGAAGCTACCGGGGCCGCAGTCTGGCTTGACATGAGCCTACCGCGCTTGGGAGTCCAGGCCGGGCAAGGACCTATAATAACTAGGTACAGCCACGCTGCAGTAGACTTGTCTTTCCAATACCTTTCCTACCTCTCTGATGCTGCTTTATTCTCGTTCCGCTGCGGGCTTTGCCGCCCGACCTTGTCCTTCCTATGAGGCGTTATGAGTAGCCTGCCTCTCATAGTTAGCAAGTTGGAAGGGCCTTACATTAATTAGCGATTGGTGGCGACAGTCCTGTTCCCAATGGCCGTTGGCCGTCTGCTAACTGATGGCTGTCAGCGACACTTCAACGTCCCTGTCAATATTTGTCGATACATTTTAGAATATCTAGTCTCGACTTTTTCAAACTCACTGGTTTGGCTATAGTTTCCTTTATAAAAATGTCTGATCTGGATAATGGCGGCCCAAGCCATCCGTTCAAAGTAAATCGGGGCGGTATCATGCGGTTATGTCACTCTGACAACCAACCCTCGTCGCTAGAAAGCTGCCAGGTGACATCACTGAGACATTATCACGAGTCATTTACAGGTCGTAGTGGGTCGCATAGGCTAGGCTATGCGTGGCATTGACTCCGTGTTACTTCATCGTCTCCACTAGACACACCTCCACCTGTCATTGCACTCGTTAAATAGCAGCCCGGCCGGCTATTCCCCAATTCCGAGTCTAACTAGCGCCTCTTTCATACTTTAACTCTCGTGGATTTCCGCCCATCTCGCTGTTTTTGTTTTGAAGAGTTTAGAACGCACAGCTAGCTGCTTGTTTACTCATGTCGAATATTTTTGAACGGATCCTCGGCCTCTTTCAGTGACACGATCCAGTGTTGTTGCCTCCATGTTTTCAATTAAATAGCACTGATTATCGACGTGACCAGGGCATTCGCACAGTTCGCTTTACATTAACCACCAGCAACGTCGCCGGCTCACGTGGTGCTGCCAACTCTCACTCCTCAGTCTCGCTGGACAAAGGAAACAGCAGGACAAGATACTCACTCCAAGCTCAAGATGAGATTTTTCCTCGCCGTAGACTCATCAAAACTACAGCGTGCAGCGAGCACATATTTCGGACCTCCAAAGCTCATCTTGAGTTTCCCGTGAGTAACCGGTTCTGCTGAGGGAGTCTTGCGACGGCAAACAAGATGACCTGCTCCGACTCACCTGGGGAGCAGACTGGGTACCGCTGGGCACCGTGATGACAACGTGGAGGAGTTGCGGGCGGCCAGTGGCCTCTTGTTGCCGTGCGTCGGAGAGAACTCCGGGTCACTCTTGGGGGAATGCTGCTCAGCGGGGGTGGCGGCGGGGACGCGGCGCGGGGGCGGCAAACGAAGTGCTCCGCGGGGGTCCGGTGAGCAACACCCCGCAGCAGTGCGGGGCGCGGGGCGGGTTCGCGGGCAGCGCACCGGGTTAGTACGAGGCAACAGCGGCGCGGCGGTCACACTGCAAGGCCACTGGGCGTGCAAATTGAACTGCTAGCTAGTCCAGGCTGCGTCCGCGAGCACTGCGATCTCCGTTTCTATGCATCCCTCAGTATTCGGCGTGACATCCGCCACCCCACGCCACGCCACCTGGCGCGTACTGTGCCGTGGATAGGCCAGCGGCGGGGGAGAAGTCCATCGGGAGCCAATCACGAACAGCGCTACATTTCTTGGCTGCGAGTTAGAGAGACTTGACTGTCGAGAGAGTTGCCACGGGCAGCTGGCCGCAACTGATCTGATTGGTCTGGGCCTGGGCCGCTACGAGCCCGGTGCCGTGCTAGTGTTTGTGAAAGTGAAAACTTGTTACCGAATCGACGTAAATTCCATGTCGAATTGACATTTTTATTTGTCGAGAATACGACGAACAATTATTGGTTCAATCATGTAAAAAGGTCAGGAAAAATAATAATTTATAAATTACAGATGAGGTAGAAAATTTTTATTCAGTAAAAATTACCACACAATTCATTGGAAGATTCTTTCGAAGTACTTTCAAAATGATTCACACTCAGTAGTAGCACAAAAGTGATGTATAGAAAAATAACAAAAACCTTAACATTGATGACTTCCAGCAAAATCCTGATATCAAAAAAACAGTGAAGTTAGTATTTCCTAAAAATCTGTCAAAATATTGACTAAATTATGACTAAAACACCATTATAAATCTGAGAAAATAACAATAAAAAGACGTAGAAGTTAAGGCCACCATGACAACACTTGAAGTAAAAATTGCATATTGTAATACTGGTTGCGTGAGCTATTTTATAAGTATCGAAAACGGCTGAAACTTGAAATCTTATTTTCAATTCCACATATCTTTTACATCCATTTTAAATATGTATCAGATAACAAAACTAATAAAAAAAAAAAGAGAAAAAAAGAAGAAAAAATCACAAGAACAGCAATACATAAAAATCACAGAACCCTCCAGTCTTTCATTGTCTAGCACTGAAACAATAATCTGGTTCCATCACATCCTAATCTGACCAATTTAAGCCTTGCCACTGTAACGAGCAAGAAGGTTTCTTGAGATGATCAATCGCTGAATTTGTGCAGTGCCTTCATAGATTTGGAAAATTTTCGCATCGCGCATAAGTTTTTCAACGGGATAGTCACTGTTGAATCCATTTCCTCCAAAGATCTTGAAAAAGTCAAAAATAAAAAAATTAATAGAATATCTATAACTAGTGTAGGAACTAAACCAAACAATGAACAATAGGTACAGGGATAGAAAAATTGACTAATGTATACCTGAACAGCATCAGTAGCACACTTATTGGCAACATCAGCTGCCAAAGCCTTTGCAATTGATGCATAGTAGGCAGGTTTGCCACCCTGGTCAGCTTCCCAAGCAGAACGCATCCAGGCTAAACGAGATGTTTCAATACCAATAGCCATATCAGCCAGCATAAATGCAACAGCTTGGTGGTTGGCAATGTGTGTTCCAAAAGCCTTCCTCTCAAGTGCGTACTTGGCAGCTTCATCCAAACAACGCTGAGCTAAACCAACAGCTCCCGCAGCAACCTGTTGGACAAAAATTCAAACAAAGACTCAATTTTGCTATGGTATAATTTTCAAAATTGTGGAAGTCTCCAATTATTGATATTGATCATTGTGCTTACAGGAGGTCGAGTACTGTCAAATGTTTGCATAGCAATTTTGAATCCAGCGCCTTCTACGGCAAGGACATTTTCCTTGGGGACTCTGACATCTTCAAAAGTGATGCCTCTTGTGTCAGAACATCTCTGGCCCATGTTCTTTTCCTAGTCACAAAACAAAAATTCAGAAATAAAGTTGAAGAAAAAGATTTCAAAGTGTTTCCACTTTATGTATTTGCTTTATACAAACCTTGCGGCCTGGAGTCACGCCAGGTGTATCTGCATCAACAATGAATCCAGTGAATGCCTTGCTTGCTGAAGCCTTAGGGTCAGGGTTAGTTCGAGCAAGAAGGAAATACCTAAGTAAACATAAAATAAAAAATAAAAGTATCTGAAAGAGAAATATTTTGAAGCTCGAAGTAATTAGCAACAGATATCAATATAATTACCAGTTGGCAACACCACCATTAGTAATCCACATCTTCTGACCATTGATAATGTACTCATCACCTTTTTTCTCAGCACGGGTCTTAATACCAGCTACATCAGAACCTGCTCCAGGCTCTGTCACACAGTAGGCCTAAAAAAAATATACAAAAAAGGAAGGAAGTTTTAGAGAATTGAAATGAATGTGAATTCTTAAAATCATGCTTAGGAGAATAAGTGCATACTCACAGCCACAAGAGGTTCATCAAGTAAACGGCCTAAGTATTTCTTCTGCTGCTCTTTGTTGCCAGCTATGATTACAGGAGTTTGCTAAAAACACAGAAGGAAGCCAAATTAAGGACATCATAGATTGTGGAACCATATCACAACAAATACATCAAAACTGGAGGCTTCAGCAGAGAGATAACTTCTAACAAAATAATCCGACTTACACCAAGTCCACTGGCTTCAAGAGCAGTTTTAACACCGGTACATCCATAAGCGAACTCTTCAGCAATCAAGCAACCATCGAAAATGCCCAACTGCATACCACCTAAAAAAAAACGAAGAGATACTTCATCAATGTAAATAATCGTTTCAGGTTGGTAACATTCATATTTGAGACAGACTATAATATCAACAAAATTTGTCATGAGATTTGACAGAACTCTTGCTTCAAATGTGATATGACAGTTTTAACCGGAGATACCTGCATATTTACACAGATAAAGAAATGCATATTAATTTAACTGAAAAGAGCTTTCAACATCAATGCTATGAAATGGAGATTGAAGATATTGATGAGTCGAAAGAAATATTCTTCATTTCCTTCTAAAGAAATACAAACCAATATCAGCAGGAATGTGGTTATTCAGGAGACCAATCTTCCATGCCTTCTTGACGATTTCCCAAGGGTATTCTCCAGTTCGATCCAATTCAGCAGCTGCTGGAATGATCTCTTCGGCAGTAAATTTCCGTGCAAGTTCTTGGAACTCCTTCTGAGTTTCATTAAGCTCTGCGGAACAAAAAAGACAATAGAAAGCAGAGATTTGAACAAGGCAGCCAAAAATATGTTCGGAATCAACTTCAAACAGAATTGCAAAACTGATTTTCTACAATTTCAAATAAACACAAATATGCATAACTGAAACCGTCTCAAGAGAATCAGTGCAGGTGTTCAATGTACTTACGAAATTGATATCCATTGGCAACAGCTGCATAGTTTCGACTACAAGTGGAGCCACGAATGGCACCAAAGGAGGGGCGACTGACCACACGGGCGAGCTGGAATTCAGATCAGATATTAGGTTCTCTAAATATGACTCGGCAGTTATGACTTGCAACTCATAGTTCAAAAGCAAGATAAGAAATCCTCACATGACAAGTATTTACTTCAAGGCTATGTTCAAGATAACACTTTCAAACCGAGATATTACTCAATAGGCATAGATGCTTGCAACATTTTAGTAACTAATAATGATTTCAATTTGTGTCCACTGGGTAGGCTTTGTTACAACTTAACTCGAAAGTCTTCAATATTCCGTCACACGTACAACAACAAACTTTGGACTGACAGAGGAGGGCAAAGGTCGTGTCACTCCGCATACATATCACATGAATATTACATGAATATTCCAGCGAATATTAGGAATCCATATACGTAAACGCTTACTTGCTGAAGGGCTGCCATGATCTACAAAGTTCGAAGAAAGATATTCAAAGGAATAGAGCACTGACAGAGCAACAGATTAATTCCCTAAAGTGTTGGCTGGTTGAGCTAGTGCTGCGCGCTGCGGCTGTCTTGGACGTCAACAACACACAACAGCAAAACACACCCAGCGGTCGGTCTGGCACGTCGAAGGAATGTGAGGGAAGGGGAGGGCAAGGGAAGGGCGAGAGGCCACATGTTAAGGTCCACTGATGCGGTGGACCTTAAACCCGCTCGAAATTGCCCGCTGGCGATCACCTTGTGTTTGTGGTCTGACTTTACTATGTTGGACTGCCTACGCGTTACATAAGTGATGGACGAGCCGGGGCCGACACCGATTGCCAATTATGTAAGAGTAAGGCTTTGGCGCACTCAGAGTAGTCTGTTGTCGGTGAATACACAAACTGATCTGCATTATGTAGTCCGAAAAAAATAATTGTTTTTAACTATCCTGTTTTTTTACCAAATGACCTGATTCGATTTAATCTGAATAAAAAGTTGCTCCTCGTATCAGTTCAGTGGGGATCACAAAGACGGTTTAATTTAGCCACGCCGAGTAGCACATTATGATGACAGTAGACATGCCAGTGTTCAGGACTTCCCTCGCACTCAAAGAGACGTTTCGCGTTGGTACAGGGTACCAGTAGTGACCGGCAACTAACGGTGCAATGTGCTTGCATACTGTGTATCAATAGAAGAGTTCATTTGCATTACAACTTGTTGACTGTTCCTGGTAATGAGACAAATCATGATCTCATGACAAATGAGCTCTCATGAACAGGTCTCTTGGATGAATAAATCTCATGGTAATGTAGGTTCAAATCAGAACAATATCAAATACATAAATACATTTATTAATACAAAATAATCCACACATCATTTCATGCCATTTTTAATCAGGTAAGACTTTCAATGCACTTTTTAAAAATTTGAAAACTATACAATACTTAGTGAACTGAAGAACCATTAAGGCACAGGCATAAAAGTTTAAATTTTCACAGCAGTATTTCATATAAATACACAGTTCTCTGACTAGGCTTTCGGAGTCGAATAATTATAAACTTAGTGTGTCTGATATGTAAAACAAACATATCATCAGCAGGTAAAAATTTTTTCCAGGAACAGGAAACAAAAGGTGCTACAAAATTTTAAGTCACAAGTGATTAGGAGGAAAGAGTGACTATTTCACCTCACACATACGAACCGGTCACTCGAGCTTGAAGAGGAACAAAATTCAGATTTTGTCACAGAAAATTCAAGAGTTCAGAATCAGAACTAGCAATGCTCACTTCTTCAATATCACTGTCATCAGATGAATCTTCATCAGCCTCTCCTTGGTCATCATCATCATCTCCACCCTCGGCATCATCTCCGTCATTGTCATTATCATTATTATCATCATCAACATCAATTTCATCGATCAAGTTCATGAGACCATTTGCATTCATGTTGTCATCAGAAGATCCATCATCAGCACTATCCATCTCGTCATCGTCCTCTTCATCTTCTTCATCCTCCTGATAAACAACAAAGACAAGAAAACATGAAAATATTGTTGACAAGGACAGAATATCACATGTTGTCCACAATGAAGGACGATGCTGAAAATGCAATGAGAAAATAATCTAAGATGATGACATCTTTCAAAGTAAAAAAAACAGGAAAACCAAGGCTGAAACTTACCGCTTCATCATCATCATCCCTCCGCCGTCCTACATCATACACCCGTACACTGGACTCCTGAATATTGTCAAACAAGCCAACATTTTCGATAATAGAAATCTGAGTGTCATACTTGTTGCATGCAATGTAGTGAATATTCTTCTTGACATCTATGGTAGCAATGGGTGAATAGTCATGAGCATCTAATGTACGGAATGAGGAGTCAAAGGCATCCTTGGTATCATCATTTTCTTGCTCTATTGAAACAGTATAAATAGCAGCCCCATCAGGTGAGAATACAAGCTCGCACTGGTCTAGAGTTGGAACTGTGCGTAAAAGATGGAATGTCCGTAGGTCCCAAACTTCAGTATTGGCCACTATTTCCAGCCCATTTGGATGAAAAACACCACTGATATTTTGATTGAGTTTATCTAACTTATGAATTTCCTTTCCAGAGTTAACATCCCATAGGACACCATCAGATAGGACTAATTCATTGGTGGGGCTGAATGTAGCCTTGTTTTTAGGATACTGGTTAGAAACCTGAGGTTTCAGTGTCATTAATTTTCGGCCTGTTTCCACATCATATATCTGCACAGAAAGCCAAAAAGAATCAAATTAGAAGACACAGGCAAAAACCAAAGTTTGATGACAAAATACTACTATTTTAAAGTTTACTCACTGTTGCAATTTGAGCATTGGTAGCTATGAGCTTATCTTGTTCCTGCTTGCTAAATTCGACATATTCCTCATCAGAGAGAGTATACCTAGAATGGAAGCAAAAATGTATAGATATGTAAGAGATAAAAAGAAGAGGATAAGTTAATTGAACAAAATTATAATGGGCTGGCAGAAGCGTCCCATATCAAGATTCAGACTTATCATGTCTGAACAGTAAAATAATAGAAATAAAATAACATACCCTGACTTCAGGAAAATTCTGTATGATAGTGTTTTGCTAATACAGATAAAGAAGTAAAATAACAAAAACTAAACTATATCATATGTAAAATTTTTGTCATTCTTTGATGAAATTATGAAATCCCCTGACGTTCTCTAGGTTTGCTGGGCTTCTTTGTGGGTCTATTACTTCGCCAGGTTCATAGCTCAAATATCATGTTTTGTACTTACTTGGCTTCAAAGGCATTATTATTTATGGACCACAATGCTGACAAAGGTTGTCTCCAAGTGCAGGAACTTAAAAGGAGTTTTCCACCTTTGTGAGACTGAAGATGATATATGTAGGATTCATTGCACTGGAATGAAATTTCTTCTTGCTGCATAAAAAGAGGAAAAATTGTTTGATCTCGGACATAATCAGTTTCTGACGTAAAATTATTGACAAACATAAATGAATTGATAAAAAATTCAACCAAAACGTACCACTGTCGACTGCAAGTTGAATAATTTAACTTCGCCCTGATATGTTCCTACGACCAACTGCTGGCCATTGGGCTGGAAATATAACAATTTTAAGGTTAAGAAACATGCTATTGAAGGCAACTTAGTGCCATTGGAGTACAATCTTCTCTAATACTTACAAGAAATTCACAACATGTGAAGTAACTATCATCCTCCGCTGGTCTGAATGTTCTTACAGGACAAAATCTGCTGTGGACTAGACGTCGGTCAAGCCGCAATCCATCAGGGCCACCATGTGGCGGGAAAATAGCACGGCGCATATTTCTTAATGTGAAGTTGATAGGAGCACTTCTTTTAGCTTTGGGATCAGGGCATTTATGAGGTCTGTATGGATAAAAGCAATTGCATTAGCAAGTTTAGTTGGCAAGTTGCTTCAGAAAGATCCAGTAGGACAGATATTTTTTCACTTACTCAAATAAATTGAATTGAGGACAAGTAACCATGGGATTCTTGCAGAGCGCATGCTGATTTGTAAGGTATTCAGTAATAATTGAGTCTAAGGTAACTTGGTTTTCTTGACTTGGCACCAGACACGTTGCAGTGGCTGCAGCTGCTGTTTTTTGTAATGGGGAAGCTGTTCCAACAGCTGGTTCATAAGATATCTGCTTTTGCAATGATTTGCCAGCTGGGCTGTTTGGAAGCGAAATCTCTTTGCTGTAACATAGACGAAAAATAAAGGAAAAATTAGCACACAAACACACAAAAAAATCTTTTTGGAAGAAAACATGTAAACAGAAGAGAACTGACCGATGATTTGCTAAATTTAATCTAATTGGTACTGGTGTTAATGCTCCTTCCCCAGTAGTTGACAGAGACGGACCAATAATCGTAAAGTTTTGATTGCCTGAAGAAGAGACACTTCCCGGCGTACTACCAGCAGACATAGATCCACGCACACTATATCCGGCCCCCAAAGGACTGGAAGATGGAGATGCAAGAGCAGAAAGCTGGGGGGTTGAAAGAGGCAGACGATGAAGATGATGATTCGCCATTGGAGAAGCATTCATTCTTGGCTGTGAACAAATATCGTAAGAGCATTATCAATATAAA
>CABIKL010002644.1:0-12224 GCA_902196195.1 Aptinothrips rufus
GGGGGGGTTTTGCGTTCGTCTTTGACTGAAACTTGCTTGACTCCTTGTTAGGGGTCGTCCATTAATTACGTAATTGTCTTACGGCCGCTTTTTGATCCCCTCCCACTCCCTCGCAAGACGAATAACGTAACCTCCTCACCATGCCTTTGGTGTGGGACCGTAAGATATGTGTAGACCCCCTCCCTCCCCTAAGAGCCTTGCGTAATTTATGGACATCCCCTCACCTAGTTGTTTTAAACTTTCTTTCCAAATGGAAAAAAAGTATGGGGATTGAAAATATCTTGGCGGCAACACTGATCACGCCAGACGAAGTGTTCCGAGCGAGCCGATCGGAAGAACCGAAGTGCCCTTAGCCGAAACGTGGGCGCCGACCCATTTTGTTTGAAATTTTGACGGCATTAGCGAGTTAATTAGCAGTTAATATGCGTCTGTCGCGAGAATTAGCGCCTGCAATCGTTATAATTTTTTATTTTTTTTTCGTTTTTCTTTTTTTTTAAAGTTTTTCTTTTTGGTATTTTTTTGTTTTGAGGTAGATAGAATTTAAAATTTACTTGTTTTCCTGACCGTTGGCGCCGCCGCTTTGGCTTGACCATGTACCACTGGCAGGCGAATAAGTCGCAGTCAGCCATGCGAGAAGTCCAGCCCTGCCCGGCCAGCCTGGTCCCATGTCCGTCCCATGTCCGCGCGGCACGGTCCCCGATAACCGTGTGAAATGGCCGAACAAGAGCTGCGAGTACCTGCAATATTTTTTTTTTATTTTTTTTTATTTTTTTTTGACTTGTCACTTGGCGACAGATGACATTGGTTTTCATCTGGGAGAAATGACGGCAAATTGTCATTTGTGACGCCGTGGATTGGTTATGCGGTTGTCCAGCACTAGGCAGAAAGGCCCCGATCGGGGTGCATGACATGTCCGACGCGTATTTCAATAGGAGGTGCTGCGGGTTACGCATTGAACGGGTTTAGAGCCTGGTGAGGAACGCGTTACGCCCTGTATGACAGGTGTGTTTCGTACTGAACGGATTTAGGCCCTGGTCGGGGTAGATCAAGGAATGGGGGGTGACGTCGTGGGGGACAGGTGTTCTTCGTATGTTAAACTGTTTAAGGCCCTTGTGAGGAACGCGTGACGTCATGGGGGACAGGTGGGTTTCGCCCTGGTGCGGGCAGATTAAGGAAGGGGTGACGTCATAAGGGACAGCAGGACTTCCTATACGCGCGGTCATAAATGCTCCGCTGCCCATGTCAGGCGCCATTGCGCCCATGGGCGATGTCGCGTTTCTCACGCTCGAGCAGCGAGCGGCGACGGGGCGGGGCGGGGCGGGGCGGGTCCACGCATTGCAGTGCTCGGCGCGGCGCGGTGCGGCGGGGTACATAGGTCCTGACAGATTCCAATAGATTCTGACGATTATCACTAAGTCCGTCCATCTCACTGTTTTCGCGCCTACTGTTAAGATGGGCTGCGCGCTCTGACGTTTGGTCTGCGTGTGGTGCTGCTGATGCAGTGACCTGAGTTTGTTGCTGCCTTGTTACTGCTCTGCCCCGCTTCCACGCGTTAACCTGCTGGCCGTGACGGATGGACGGCATACTGCACAGCGGCCCACCCCGCCCCGCCCCGCCGGATGCACGCCCGTGATGTTCTGTTGGCCCCGCATAGTGTGTGACGAGGGCGGAGGCACCCTACTAAATGAAAACGCGGACTCTGGTCGTAGTTTTGCCTTTAGAGGTGCAATCTTGCTCTCTTGTCCAATTAACTACCTACCTTATTCTCGGTGATGTTGTTGTTTTTGCTTGGCACTTTGGCAGTTGTTGTCTGGTTGCTAACTTGTCCTTGTTGTTGTCCTTCCCCAGGCCGAGAGCGAGGTCGCCGCGCTGAACCGGCGCATCCAGCTGCTCGAGGAGGACCTGGAGCGGTCCGAGGAGCGCCTTGCAACAGCCACCGCCAAGCTGGCCGAGGCCTCCCAGGCTGCCGACGAGTCCGAACGGTGGGTGTCCGAGACGAGTACCTCTGGGTACATCTGGGTAGCAGCACGGAGCAGAAGGTCCGCACTGAGGGGGAAATCAGTCACGTAATTAACTTGTGTACGTTTATTTAGCGTGATCAGATCCTATTAAATGCGTAATACACGCGAAAACGGGTTCGAAATAGGGAAGTCCCTGCTGGACATTTTCCCGAAAATATTGAAAAAGAAACAACTTGATTTTTTTTTAAAATTTTATTTCCTTGTATTTTTCAACTTTCCAAATTTTTTCTATGCTTTAGAGCTGGAAATAATTTCCCCCTCGGTCCGCATCGAAACCGATGACCCGGAGCAAAGGAAAGGGGGGGGGGGGGGGGATTGTAAAGTTTTGGATCAGTTTGATGAAGTAATGTTATAGAGCTGGATGATTCAGTTAATCGCTATGTTCGTGAGGGGTTGTTCGCAGGTCCAACGGACTTACATTTTTTGTTTGGCCAAGATTTATTTTTTAGAATTAGTTTTGAATCAGGCGACAAAGCAGCATTGATTTAATGCGGAGGACCTCGCGAGAGGTGGTAAGATCGTGCCTGTGCCGGCCAGGTCGTCAACTGACGGGGACGCGACATGAATCGTAATGCCTAGTCGTGTCAGTTTGGCGGGGTGGGCGGGGCGGGGCGGGGCGGAGCCAAACACGACTCGCCCCTCTTCTCCCGCGCCCTTGCCTACTCCTCACCTTCAGTGTGTTCTGTAAATCCTGCGTGGGCTCCTTTATGCATCATGGCACGGATATTTTCGAAGCCCATCAGTCATCGTCAGCCATGAGTGATCACGATTGGCGAATACAGGGTCTTGTAAATGGTTAATCACTATTACTTCTTTTAGAAGAGTGTAAGAGTGAATAGCTGAATGAGGTTGTTCTTCCTGCAATTGGTTCGAAGGCCACTTCTTACCCCGGTGTGAGCCCTGGTGTTTATTTTCTTTTGAGCGGGGAAGTTACTCTGGAAAAAAGTCAAAAAAATTATTTTAGTGGCTTTTTTTATCTGAATATGTAAATTTGTTTTCTTAATTCCGTCATATCGTTACTAAAATAACGATGTAGTATGTAAGGGTATCTTGTTGCCATTGTTAAAGTTGGGTGTTCCTTCCATTTTAAACATTACCTTTTCATCCATGTCTGTTTTAGAATTTTCAGTATGCATCTTACTAACATAGAAAACATTATAATCTGCATGTTTGATTATTAGCAGTTTCAGAGGTTCCCTTCACTAATGTTTTTAGTCTAGTAATGTCATCTTAGCAAAAATATTTTCTGAATTCACACCCTCTTGTATTAGGGTGCATAGTGCATAGCGGTCAGAAAAAATGTGGAAAAGTTCAGAATTTTGGAAAAAAATGGGAATGCCAGGGAACTTGGTAGTTCAACTGTATCTGACCGCTGGCCAACCTGTGAATGGCATTACATATCCTTAAAGGATTTTTTTCACTGACTCTTAACTGTTCAGATCATTCTAACATATGTTATAACCATTTTCTTGGAGTCTAATTCTTGTTTTCAAATGGAAAAGACAGGCTAGATATGCTGCTAACCCATCTAAAAAAATAATTAAATTACTATTCACAGTTTCGTTTTTGAATCTTAACCTGAATTATATGCTTTATTTAACTAACATTCTCTGGTCTTCCTTTAGTTTAATATCATCTAACCCATTTACCATGTGGTTTGTAGGATACGGAAGGCGCTCGAAAACAGGACAAACATGGAGGACGACCGAGTGGCAATCCTCGAATCCCAGCTAGCACAGGCGAAGCAAATAGCAGAAGAAGCAGATAAAAAATACGAAGAGGTAAGGGAGGTCACAATAATGGGCTGTACTTATTTCCAGGTGCAGTGACGCTGTCTGCCGCTGTTATCATCAATGCTTCGAAAAGGGTGTCCATGCTAGTGTATAGTGTGTGGTTTCTTAATATTGTGAATGAGTACAAGACTCTTTTTCAAGATGTTGAAGAGGCCCTTGTTTAGTTACTAAGGTATTGACTGAATTTGATTCATTTTTTTAGTAGCCTAATTCATTCAATATTTAGTATGTTCAGTCTAAAATGTGTTTTGAGAATTACTCTGAATTATTGCAGTCTTGAAAAAGGGCATGTACGCATTTTTAAAAAAAAAAAAATTTTCTTTCTTTGAGTAGTGATGAGGAAACCAGATGAAAGAATTATTGCACTCATTTTTTTTTTCTTAAAGTTATGCTCAAATGTGCTCTTTGCTTCACAGATAGAAAGATAAGCACCTTTCATGCTGTCTGTTCCTCATGACTGTTAAACCACACCTAGCACTACATTGGGTCTGTATATCCTTTTCATGAATCTAATGGTAGTAGCTGCAATGCTCTCTCACAGTGCTCGCAAGATCCTGGAGAACCGCAGCTTGGCAGATGAAGAGCGAATGGATGCTCTGGAAAACCAGCTCAAGGAGGCCAGGTTCATGGCTGAGGAAGCCGATAAGAAATATGATGAGGTGATTTCTCACTAGCTTTTGGTTCGGCATGTTTACGCCTTAAGCCAAAATCTGTGTTGGTTCCCTCTGCCCTCCTTAATTTCGTCCGCAGAAAACATTTATGTGGACATAAAATAGGAAAGACAAATTAAGCCAGATAACCTTGCATTCTCTTGCTGTCTGACTGATAATTTTGTTTTTGGTTTTTGTTTGTTTTGTATTTTAACAGACCGAACACCATGGAAAACTTATACTTTCATCGTCATCGTCCCTTTTCAAAAGTGATTAAAAAGTGTGTGATTGTGTGCTTAAGAGCATGGAAACCATGCTAAGTGCAATTTTTCAGCACTCTGTGAGTGCTTCCCGTGCCAAATGTGCTCAAGTACACCAGTGTTACTCAAATCATATAGTGTGCAAAGTCGAGAATGGAAAAGTGCTGATTCATCAGGGAGTGGAAATTTTCAGTGCTGTGAAGAATAGTGAATTTATGTGTGTTCTCCATAAAGTGAAATTTTTCAGAAGTGATAAAATCTCAGTGTTAATAAGTAAAATACCATCCATCGTTCTAGTGAAAGTGAAGTTTTGAAAGCATATTTTAACTCAAGTGTTCTGTGTGATTTTTCTCACAAAGTTGGGGAATAAGTGATTGTGGGGAAAAGAAAAGACACTCCACTCAGTGCGTTGATTTCCTCAGGCTTATCTTGTAACGGTAATGAATTGCAGAGGAACAGTAACTCTTAAATGCTTCCCTCACGGTAGACCCTCTCTCTGTGGCAACATCTTTGTTGAGTACGTAACAGCTATCGTCATCACATGTTGCACTTTGCACTGTGTTACTTTTGCTGTGATTTAAAACGACTTATGCCTTCTGTTCCATGGTGATCGGACATTCACAGTCAGCAAATGAGGAATCCTTCTACTGCGCAATAAATTTTCGGTCAAGCTCTTTAATAGAGTAGTTAGGTCCATGTACTATTAGTCCTGTGCATGGCCAGATTATGATTTGCAATCCTCATTTAGATCACATTATGTCGAAGTTTAGGGATTCCTTAAAAGTGCATGTTTTGATGTACTAACTAATAATTTTTCTTTGTCCTTAAGCATATTATTAACTACATCTCAATTTCGATATTTTATTAGTGTACAGAGAGCATGACAATTTAATTAGAGAAAAGTTTTAAAATCTAATACAGTAAAGAAACATTCATGTATTGCATCTTTGATACCTTTCTTTTTCGTTTTGTTCTGCTGGGTTCAAGAGCTAGGGTTTTTTACGGTTCTCAATGAATTTAGACAATCTTATTTTATCAGATGAGTTAAAAGATGTATTTGATATAAGAACACAATTGAAGGGCACATTCCAGTTGCTGGAGTCATCGGCATAATTAGCTGTTTGCTTTCTAGCTAGTTAAATTATGATATTGGGGTTACTAGAAAGTAGTTAAAACTTTTTGCTTGACAAAGGCATGACTTAATTTTAGAGGTGGATAGAGAAATGAATTCTGACATGAGCATTATTACCTAGTCAAATAAGGACATAAGCTAACTCATGACTTTCTGAAGCCAAATAACTCAATCTGCTCAATCTGAGTTGGTGTGTTTTTCCTAAATAACCTGCTCTATGTGACGAAGAAATGTTTGTGAAATGTCTAAGTTTTTGAGCTTAGCCTGGAGCAGCAGGATGCTTGGTATACATCTTTCAGCTGTCTCAAACGGCTCATTTGCAGGTCTTGTATGTTACTTGCTGTGTTGCTTCTCTCTAACCAAACTTTGTAATGTTTTTATTGAGTGTTTGACATTAAATTGTTTTTTATTTTATACAATTACTTCAACTCTTTGAGAATTTTTGTTACTTGCACACTTCAAGTTATTTCATTCACATTGAACACATCTAGTGTTACTGTCAAAGCGAAATATAAGTGCAGGACATGTAATAGTCCTGTTTTACAAATTGCCCTTACATGGATGCATGTTATTTTAGATATCATTTAGTACAGCCATCAATTCAAAATGAATTAAAACAAAAAGAATTGCAAGTTAAATGAAGCTAAAGCGAATGCCATCAAATTTTCACAAAACATGTATAAGTTACTTTGTTGTTCGAGCTCCCCCATGAAAGACTGAGTGAGCACAAATTTTCCTACAGGTTGCTCGTAAGCTGGCTATGGTTGAGGCCGACCTGGAGCGTGCTGAAGAGCGAGCTGAGGCGGGAGAGGCGTAAGAGTCTTTGTGTTTTTTGTGTGCATGCCCTCAGTGGTGTGACAGCCTGAAGCACTTATCACAACTGCGTCATGTTATTTCTGAATTTTGAATAACATCTGCTGAATTTTGTTGTGTGGACATGTGTTGCTGTGTATCCGATTGTTCTCATTCACATTCCTGGCTTCAGTTAAGAAGCAGCAGTGCCTATTTCGGCAACTTGAGGCCATTTTTTGAAGTTTTGTATTTAATATTTATTTTCCATTTCTGTCATTTGCTGAGATTATCTTCCAAATTTTGCTTTGGATTTTATATTGCTGTATAGTTGGAGGCATCATCCTCTAAATGTGAAGTAAAATCGTAATTTTTTTTTAGAACGTCTCTTTCAGCTCATGCTGTGTTTTGATCATTGAGAGGCTCCAAATTAACAGTGTGCCAGTGTGGATATGTGCTAACTATTAACACGTATTTTAATTTGCAGCACCATTGGGCAAAAGCAGCTGCACTGATGTACCTCCTCCTGTCTCTCTTTTCTGCTTAGTCTTTCATTAGACTTGCTGAAAAGGGGAGAGGTTGTGTGGGTTAAGCTTGTTTTGCACCGCTCAATTTAGTGCATGTTTGTCTGTTATGCACGGCGTGAATCACATGTGTGTCGCTTCTTCAGGTTGCTCGTAAACTCGTGATGATGGAGCAGGATCTGGAAAGAGCTGAAGAACGAGCAGAACTGGGCGACTCGTAAGTTCTTTATGCTTGCATGCTCTTTTGTAACCTAGTTGTTTATTTTGCTTGCTAGTGTGCTTCGAAAATGGAGAAAAGAAAATTAGTATATGCATTACGAGTTCTTATGGGAATTCAACTCCACTTCTCTCAGTAAAATTTTTGAGTTTTCATTACAGTAATTCCAAAAATTATAAACTTAAAAAATTCACTCATTTTAAAAGGAATTTTTAGTCTTGTGATTTTTAAAAATAAGTTCAAGTCTCTCATGTCTTTTTTCTATGTCGGGCTCAATTAATAACGTCTTCTGATTTTCAGGAAAATTGTGGAGCTTGAAGAGGAACTGCGCGTCGTTGGTAACAACCTGAAATCCTTGGAAGTTTCAGAAGAAAAGGTACGGATTTTTTATTCAGTTCCTATCTTTTCTTATCAAGATACCATTTTGCATTACTGATAATATTGTGTTTGGATGTAAGAGCAACAATACAAATTTGATTTCTTGTCACTTCCTTTTTCAAATGGTTATTGCGACCCGTTATGCCTTAGAGGATTTGAAAGACTCTTTAACTGCAACACGTTAAAGAAATGTGTTGCAATAGGTATTTCATGCAGATCTATTTTGATTTCGAAACCTGGTTACTTCAACTATATTAATGGTTTCTTCAGCTTTGAAACTGCTTATGAATCTGGTTGCTTGTGTGGAAGGTATTTTTTTAAGTGTTTCCAATTCGCTAACAGGCCAACCAGCGGGAGGAGGAATACAAGCAGCAAATTAAGACCCTGACCACCCGGCTAAAGGAGGTACCGTCATGTGTGCTGCCAGATTCACCTAACCCCACAATCCCATGGAAAATTCTGGTCACCCAGCATTTCTGTCAAACTCCAGAATCCACTTTTCTCAATTTGTCCCTTACCCAAACTTCCCACTGACCGTCCCTACATCACTGGAGACCCGGCCTGCATGGGTTTTTAGTGTTTCAGTGTGTAGGCAGCTTCACATTGGCAGGCTGCTGTGATTGCTCACTCTAAACATGTTTTATTTCAGCGTCACATGAGTCTGCTGTTTCATCGCTTCCTGTTTTCCTGTTTGCCGCTCTTATGCATGACCTGTGCAAACCAGCTGGCTTCTCTTTGTTTGAAACTAAAACCCGTGTTTGTATTTTGTTTCATGGTTGTTGACATATAATAGGCCACTGCTACCAATGAGATTTGCGAGGACAAAATTCAATTGATATCCGATAAACTGAAGGAAGTAAGTACGGTTTTTTTTTTATGTTCCATCAATAAACAGCTGATCAATTTCATAACGCAAGAAAGGAGCAAAAACAAGCTTCAATCTTAGTTAAATTTTTAAATATTTTCTGAACAAAAAAATCATAGGTATCTGTTTCATGAACAAGATATGGAAGTATTTAAAAATTTAGTATGACTGTGATTTATAGTAATTTCAAGAAACCACTTAGCCTTTAAAGACATGTCAAATAACATCAGGGAAAGAAGCTCTAGTTATCTTGTGTTCATAACCTAGATGTTGAATGAATTTTTCTGATTTACTATCTTTTTTTTGTTGGTGCTAGAGCTTGAGAAGGGATTGTTTGCATATAAAGATTCTATGCTATTGACTGGATCCTCTGTCCTGGTTGTGTGCATTCCATAATCTCTTGAACTGTCTTTCATTTAAAAATAATATATATCAGCAGTCATTTTCCATTGCAGTATTTTTTTATTTTTTTTTTCACCGGGATTGCTTCTAAAAATTCTCTTTTAACCGCATTCAAGCTTTTTAGAAGCTTTTGCATTTCACCTTGTTTTCCATCCATTTTGAATTAGTTCAAATTTCCCAGGCTACTCGTCTGATGCAAAGGGAAGAAATGCAATTGCTGATTTTCAAAGCTTGCAGAAGCCAATGTGTATTTTTGTGCGCAATCAGATGGCTGTGCTTGCAATTGTGAAGCTGCCCGCATCTCCTAATGTCCTTGCCCCCAGACTGTCACCAATCCTCTGCATGCTTCATCATAAATATATCATCCTTTAGACTGTGTCAACTCTATTAATTGAGCACTTCATTGAGTTGAACACCATTTAAATTAATTCAACAGTTAAATTTCTTATCCTTGGAGCATTTACTAATTTCTCTTTGCTATTACTTAGTTGACTAGTGTCTCGCTCGATTTCTTTGTCGCTAATATCATTGTATCTTACAGGCTGAGGCAAGGGCTGAGTTTGCTGAGAGGTCTGTGCAGAAACTGCAAAAGGAGGTTGACAGGCTTGAGGGTGAGTATTGTGCTTCTATAGCCGAAATACATCTTCTCAAATATTCCTTGTTTAGCGGCAGGACTTTGATTTTTACAACACCAATTATTTCTCAGAGAAATTTTGTCATTGGAAAAAATGTTTTTCATTTATATTTACTGGATTTGGGTCGAACAGTGATAGGGAACATCAGCCACAAGTTAGATATTAAAGCCAGCAGTTTTGAATCACCTGGGTATTTCTCCGATTCCATTTTATTGTGTGGCAAAGCTGTAACCATGTGTTACCCTTTACCAGCTGTGTGAATACCTAACTAATCTGTCCAACTTAGTGTTTTGCTTGATTTACCTACTTTGTATCAAAACCGATGCTTCATATCTGAAGGATTAGCATCCTTTAAATATCTCCCCAGTTAGCAGCTACATTAATACAGAACATTAGAGATGCCCTCAAATGACCCATAAACTTGACCCAATTGCATGTTGAAGTGCTTTTGGCAAAGTACATCAACAGTTTTTGCATGCACGTTGCAAACAGTTATCTTTGAGTTTTGCCTTGTAAACTTTATTTTTTTGGCTATTTATTTGTTGCGTTTTATATTTCTGCTGTTGTTGTTTCTTCTCACATTTCAACTGTTTTTGTACCTTTTTTTGTTTTTTTGTTTTGGAATTAAACAAATCCTTAATTACGTGTGTGTATAATTCCCTGTTTGGAAAGAAATGTGTGGTGTGTGCGCTTTTTGCTGACTACAGTGTGTTTTCAGATGACCTGGTTGCGGAGAAAGAGAAGAACAAACTTCTTCAGGAAGAGATGGAAGCCACCCTGCATGACATTCAAAACATGTAACCTGCCCTACTGCACCCCCCTGTGCAACTGCATGCACATTGTGTTGTAGGTTTGATGTTTTAATTTTGTTTTCTATTTTTCTAATTCACCTGTGTAAATAATGCGACTGCTTAGGTGGATGCGAATATTCTTTTACTTGGAGGGCATATCTACAATACAGTAGTTTGTCAAAATTGGGAAAGCTTCTCTGAGTGCTACAGCATTAATTGTTCAGCTCTGAACGCTCTTCCAAGTTTTCAAATTTTCCTTTCTTAGTCTACTGTGTGACACGTGTCTTTCCCTTTATAATTTTGAATATAGTATAATATGAAAAAAATAAAAAAATTAAGGCCCCTGTTACATTATATGGAATTAATTTTATGCAATGTCTTATTTTTCTGAAGTTAGAGTAACTTTCTGATAAATTATATTATTGATGTTATGTTTCATTCTTTCGTGATTAATTTGGACATTCCTGCAGCTTGTCATACCAGAACTTGTTGCAAATCGTTCATTTTAGATGTTAAGATTGTTATATATTAGCTCCAGTGGCAGCACCGCAAATTAAGTCTGACATAATTTGGACCATTGCTTTAGTGAAAGGTGGAACACTGTGTAGGTGGTTTTAACAGATAATGCAGAAAACAATCATTGTGATATAAATTAAAATGCCAGATCTTCAGTATTTCTGTGCACAACAACATATTTGTGACTTGATGGTCTAAAATCAATTAACAGAAATATATAAGGCATTTTTTGTAGAATTACCAATGGCCTATATGTGTTCAGAGCCGTAGTAACAGATTGTTAGTTTTGTTTACTTCATGAAGATTCACTTTTAAAGGAAATCGTTTGAGGCACATTCAATGTTTTCAGAAGGAAAACTCTCCTTTAGCTTTGGTATTCTTCAAAATAAAGCAGTCTGTGAATACTTGATGACTATATAGGCTAGTTTAAATGGCTTAGAAATGACAAGCTTCTCTGCTTTAACATAAATAGTTGTCATGATTTAAAACATAACAAGATCCTTATGCTTGTGCCAAACTGAGGGTTGTGCTGCTGTATATGCTAGGAAATTGTTGATTTTGTCAATTTTCATTGCTATTTTCTTGTAACTCTCAATCTAAAAGACGACCATCTGCACTACTCTTTGTAATAATTTGCTTATAACTCATGTCTAGTTCCAAGATTTCCATTCTTATTTATATGACTTAACAATGGTCATTGTGCTGTATATTATTCTACAATATCACTCTTTTTTATTAGATTCAATTCACATATGTATTGTCCTTTTATGATAAACTCACGAATTAGACTTTATCATGCTTGTTGTCAATTGGTTTACTTATGCGGCACTGTGCGATTGGAAGTTTTGGAAAACTTTTACCCATCTACCTCCTCATTCAACCTAACAGCGCTTTATATTTGGCTTCCAGATGAGATTGTTGCTGAAAAGGAGAAATACAAGAAAACTGGAGACGGCTTTGATCTGGCCTTCATAGAATTAGTGTATGATTTCAAACATTAGACTATGTGCGTGTGTGCCATCTCTACTCGACCTTTCATCTTCACCATTCACTGCATTTCCGTTTGAGTGACAGCCGTGGTCTTTTCACAGTTGTGTACAGTGCAGCTACACGCATCTCCTGTTATGATTTTTCTTGTGCTTGTTCTAACATACCATATCAGCTCTGGTTTTCTTCATCTACTATATTAAATTTTCAAATTTTTCTGTTCTGTTCTTTTCCTTTTTTTTTTTTTTTTTTTTTTTTTTTTTT